>JAJLTU010000028.1:0-179001 GCA_030568295.1 Myxozyma neotropica
CCTATGACGAAAACCCTATGACGAAAACCCTATGACGAAAACCCTATGACGAAAACCCTATGACCTAAATCGATGCTATGGCGATTTGGCACCTGATCGGCACGTGATCTCGGGTGACACAAGCAGCAGGCCTCCTTATTTTTGCCGTTAATGGTCATTCCCGGCACATAGTATGAGAGATCGGGACGCGGGTGCAACTCTGGATGGCCTGATGGTCGTACGCGTCGGAGATTTGGACAGCTCTTACTCTCCTGATTGCTTAGCCTCGACTCTCCAGTGCTCGCCTCACAAACAGCATGCCGGCAAGCCGAGGTCGTAGCGAGTGCGAGCTCAGCCGACACGAATAGCCAACCTTGAAGAGTTCACAAGACATACATCAATTTTGCTTGAGCAGATCACAGATCACAGCTCCATATCAGAGTTTACGTCAGTTCCCCACACCCCAAGGCTTCTGGGCTCGGGAGACATTCCCGATCTGGAATATTTAAACCTTAAGGACGCTCAACGCTTCGAGGCTCCCGGCGTCGCGAACATGCCCAATATGTGATCTAGGATCTCAACTAGGCTCCTTATCCGAATTGCCTTAAAGACTCCTTATATAGAAGAGGAGTTACCGGCTCATTATAAGATGTAGCTATTTGTCGACTTTCTTCTCTGTCATATCACAATCACTATCGAAATGAGTCGCTTTAAGTCTTTTGCCAGTGACTCTCGAGATCTTGTCGTCAGTTCCCTCAACGGTCTTGTTCGCGCTAACCCTTCTTTGATTCTGTTGGCGGAGGATAAGATTGTTCTTCGTCAAAGCGATGTCAAGAAGGTAATTGTGTTGTCCGGAGGTATGTGTCCCTTAATGATTCTGATAGACAAGCAAAGACCTGACGATTGTGGATAGGCGGAAGCGGTCACGAACCTGCTCACGCTGGATATGTCGGTACTGGCATGCTGGATGCTGCGGTTGCTGGGTCTCTTTTTGCATCTCCGTCTACGAAGCAGATCATCACGGGTCTGAATCAATTCGATGGCGCCGAGGGCTACGTCTTGATCGTCAAGAACTACACTGGCGATGTCCTCCATTTTGGGCTCGCTGCTGAAAAACTGAAGGCTTCAGGCGAGAAAGTTTCTCTGGTAATAGTTGGAGACGACGTGTCTGTCGGCAAAGCGAAGGGAGGTCTGGTTGGACGTCGAGGTCTTGCTGGTACGGTTCTCGTTCACAAGACTGCCGGTGCCGCTGCCGAGGCTGGATATTCTTTGCAGGGAGTCGAGCGTTTCGCGACATGCGTTGCCGAGAATTTGGTTACAATCGGAGCCAGTCTTGATCACTGCAGTATACCTGGTCGCGATCCCGCGCAGCAGATCAGTCTCGCGTCCGACGAAATTGAGGTCGGCATGGGAATTCATAACGAGCCCGGTGTCGAAAAGCTGAAACCTGTTCCGCCTCGCCCGGCTATTGTCCGACGATTGTTGCACATGCTCGTCTCCGGTGAGGATGCGGATCGATCATTTGTTTCGTTTGAGCGCGGTGACGATATCGTGCTTATGGTAAACAACCTGGGAGGCATGAGCACGCTGGAGATGAACGGATTTACCGATATGGCTGCAACCGAACTGGAGCAGACCTACGGACTTAATATCAATCGTGTTTACTCTGGTCTTTTCATGACTGCTTTAGATGGACCAGGAATTTCGTTTACACTTCTGAACTTATCACGGGCCGGTGGTGATGATATTTTGAGATTATTGGATGCTCCAACCACCGCACCAGGCTGGACTGCGAAACCGTGGACCAAGTCCGCAAGCATTGATTTTGTTGCCAAGAAGTCTCAAGCAAATCAGAAGGGCAGCTCGTCTCTTGCCACAGATCCGCTTGCGATCGAAAAACTATTGGAGGCAGCTTGCGAAAGCATTTACAGGAACGAGCCAAAGATCACTCTTTACGATACCGTTGCTGGTGATGGCGACTGCGGAGAGACTCTCGTCAATGGTGCTAAAGGTATTCAACAAGCGCTTAAGAGCGGTTTACTGGAGTTGACAGACGCGGTTCAACTTGCATTGGATATTGTCGATATTGTTGAGGACTCAATGGGTGGTACATCTGGAGGATTATACGCTATCTTCCTTTCTGCGTTTGCAGTTTCACTTGGACGAGGTGGCAAAGAAAGCGCGTCTTTCACGCAACCCAAGCTTGCTGCGTCTCTCGAATTCGCGCTCGATTCATTGTATAACTACACGCGTGCGCGACCAGGCGACCGGACACTCATCGACGCGCTCGCGCCGTTCGTGACGTCGTTTGCCAAAACTGGTGATTTCAAACTTGCAGTATCTCAGGCGCGCACTGGGTTTGACTCGACACGGAAGTTGCAGGCAAAGTTTGGACGTGCGTCGTATGTAGCTGATTCTGCGCTTCATCAATTTGATAGTGAAGGTGGACTTCCCGATCCTGGAGCTTTGGGTGTTGTCGCGATTCTGGAGGGGTTTCTGTCGGTGCTCGGGTAAATAAAATTACAAGTAGGGTCGAGTTTATATAATCGCATAAATAGCAGTGTAATATGTACATAAGCATTCGATCGAGTAGATGAGCACGCGATAGGCTAGTAGAGAAAGCCCCTAAGGTTCTGACTAGTACAATAGGATGCTTCAAGTCGGTTAGCTAAGTTTGTGAATTGTGTGATGAAAGTAAAAATGAATATTATTACGTTGTGGTTGATAACAACAATTTTGAACTAGAAGTAGATATTCAAGTGGCCAGCTCGCTGGTCTGGCTGGCTCGTATGTGAGTCACGTTGGCTTGCAGTCGATTAAATAAGTTTGTGAATTGGGTGATCCAGTAGACTTGTAATTACCCTGACAACCCCACACACTCGCCCCGCACGCTCCCAACTTCCATTTTATACACGTCGTACCATACGAGAAACATGGTGTCTCCTTCGACCAAAAAGAAGGATAGAAACAATTCACCAGGAATGGCTACGTTCCAAACTATTATAGGAGGAACATTTCGCTCTTCTGGCATCGTGCGCGTTCGAACGGGATGGTGAGTGCAGTTCGTTGACACCAATGAAGGGTGAGCCACCGGAATGCTAACTTGAATGTTCATTCAAAGCCTAACCTGCAAACGACGACATTTGAAGTGCGACGAGGCGAAGCCGATGTGTCTGAAGTGCGATAAGGCAAACCGGGTCTGCAGGTACCACTCGTCGAGTTACTATTTCCGACCGGCGCC
This sequence comes from Myxozyma neotropica, assembly GCA_030568295.1. Taxonomy (NCBI): domain Eukaryota; kingdom Fungi; phylum Ascomycota; class Lipomycetes; order Lipomycetales; family Lipomycetaceae; genus Myxozyma; species Myxozyma neotropica. The sequence continues at coordinate 3,221 of JAJLTU010000028.1, forward strand.
CGGATACTCTGGCGATAACATCGACAGTGTACTCGAAGAACATCTAGCTAATGCGTCTGCGGGCCAGACACCAGCCGCAACGGATGTGGAGGAGAACGATACAAGTATAGCGGATAATATGGACTGTACTACGACATCGTTGCCGTCCAGATCTGCTTCTGTAGGTTTTGACACCGCTTCCACCACTAGTTCTGCAATCGTCCCAATCATCACATCTTCCTCTGCGTCTTCAACTACGCCAACGACAGCTACGCTCGTCAACGACGAGTATGAAGCAACTCCTATTATTGAATCTTTGCATGCGGCAAGCCTCGGTGTGCTTCATGACAAATCACCAAACCACTCAAAACAACCGGATGCGGCCAGTGGAGCCATAGATGCCGTTGACTTCAACTGGAACGAGTACAGTCCCACAAATACAGAAAGCCCAGACTTCTTAAAAAATTTAATGGGAAATCCTGATAGGGTGCAAGATGACGGTGCCCTGAAGAAGGAAGAAGAAATGCTCTCGTCGGATGATGTCGGATTACATACTGTTCAGATTTCAGCTACTCCGATTCGGATAAATCATGACGAGTTTCGTCTTGTGCAGAATTTTGCTAATCGTATTGGTCCATGGGTACGATGACATCCTATCCTGCATGCTATTGAGGCGATGCATACTGACATGATGTAATAGGTCGATCTTTTCGACATGGACAAATGCTTCACTCGTGATGTCACACGGATGGCATTCTACGACGCCACGATCATGAAATCTGTTCTTGCGATTTCTTCAAAGCAGCTGGCTCTCACTTCACATTACGATTTCAAGATTTCTGTTCAATATTATGACGACGCATTGAAATGTGTTCGCCATTCTCTTGCGAACAATGAGAATTACGTTTCGTCTCCCGAGATATTCACTGCGACCGTCGTTTTATCAGTCTACGAAATGCTCGCTCCAGCTGATGCAGACTGGCGACGCCACTTGAAAGGCGCGACGTCGCTTGCCATGTCCCTCAACATAAACTCCAAGTCATGTGGTGCGTTGCGAACCGCATTTTGGAGTTACGCCAGACAGGATGTTGTTAATGCTCTACTGCTGGGGAATAAAATCCGGTTTACTCCACCGTTATGGAAAATTGATGTTACTTCTTGGAGTACGGACCCGGTGTGGTCGGTTGGTGATGCGGGAAATAATTTGATTTACATTTGGGGTTTGATTGCGAACTACTGTGCACAGCAAAACCTGCAATATGAAGACAGACTGAGTGAGGCGGCGCAGCTTGAGGAATACCTTCTTACATGGAGAGCGAGACTAGACAAGACATTCGAGCCACTATGGGTATCCGCGGGATACAAGGACGGGATCACGAGATATTACTATCACCCACCGGAAGCAGGTCTCGCACTGCAAGTTTATCATTCAGCGAGGCTTATCTTGTCTGCGAATAAGCCCCCCCCAAAGGGTATGAATGTGATTCAGCACAGCAGAAAACTAAAGCAAACTATGGCAGACGATTGCGATAGAATTGTTGGGATCAGTTTATGTAGTGATGACGAGCCCTGCTCGTTGCTTTCCATTCATTGCTTGCATGCAGCTGGCCAGTTTACGGACGATCCTGTCAAGCGTGATATTATTCTGCAGCTCGTCCAGAGTGTTCAGGATAACTGTGGGTGGGAGACAAGATACGTGCGGGAAGAGCTTCTTCGGGATTGGAATCATAGTAATTAGTTCAATTGGAGATTTATGTGTTTTCAAGAGCATTTGAATGTTTGGGTATGTATGCCAATGCACTGTCACAGGTCTTTTCCATGACGGACGATAATGTTCTTGGATTGTATTAGTAGATTATATTAAAATATACTCAAAATAGAAATGTGAAACATAAACATAATCAACATAATCCCATGATACTTTAAAGAATTAGTCAAGGCAATCTGTAACTACGAACGAAACGCCTAATACAAATGACTTGGAAATAAAATATATAATAAATTAACTCAATTCCTGGCACTAGTTATACAGAAGATTTGGAGGTCTCAACGTCCTCAACGAGATTCAATTTTTCCTTCTCTTCCACTGCAGTCATAAAATACTGAGCCTGGGCCTGCGCCTCGGCGTGAGCCTTCTCTTCGAAATCGATAAACTCCTGCGGACGCTGCAACTGAGTCGCGAGATTGTTATTGAAAATGAAGTAGCTTGGCTTGGTTTCGAAAAAAACATCGATATCCTCTAAAGTGCGATGGGAGGTCTCGGGATAGAAGAAGAAGGTGATTAAAACAAAAGAACCTGAAATGCACGTCCAAACAATCCAGAATTTCCATCCAAGATTCGCAACACCGGGGGGAGTGACTTGCACGACCATGTAGTTGACGATCCAATTTGTAGCCGCAGCAATAGCAGCACCCTTTGTTCGGACTTCAAGGGTGTTAATTTCAGTGGGGTAGACTACGAAAAAATTAGCAGTGCGTCAAGTAGAGTCAATGTGTAGGAACTTACGCCATGGAACACCCAAGCATCCGACTGCAAAGAAAGAGAAGAAGAGGAAGAAGAAAAAGATTGCGACAATACCAAGAGCATAGTCGTTATGTCCCTTTTCCAGAAGAGAAAGAGAGATAGTTATAACCATAAAGCACATGCTGACACCTGCGGACGAGAACATCATCATGCGACGTCTGCCGAAGCGTTCAATCGTCCAGTAAGACAACAAACTAAACACAAGGTAGTTGACAGATCCAGCACAAGATAGAATGCGAGAAAGAAGTTCAGAGGTCTTGACGGCATGAATAAGAACATAGGCGAAATAGTAGGAAGTAATGTTGATGCCACTAAGCTGGTTCATAGCCTGCATGCCCATTCCCAAAATAAGTCGACGGAGAGCTCCAACACGTCCTCTTCCGCGGAAAACGTCCCATATAGTGATTGTTGAGGATTTCTCTAATTCATATGTGGCTTGGATAGTGCGGAAGAGAGTTTGCACGTCGGGATCCTCGGGCGAAACGTTCTCGCCTGCGAGTTTAGCAAGTACATCCAGCGCTTCCTCAAGTTTGTCCTGGCGAATAAGCAGACGTGGCGATTCTGGCAAGAAGGGACACGTAGAGTACACAGCGGCACAGAAAACAATCTGGAAAGCAAGGGGAAATCTCCAGGATGCGGGTCCCTCAATGAAAGAGAAGCCGAACGTGAGCCAGTTCGACGCCATGAAGCCGAATATGCACATTGCCATTTGGAGAACGACAAGCTTTCCTCTTGAGCTAAATTTTGCGGTCTCGGATTGATAAATTCCCGCCGTGGATGTGTTGATACCGGTTCCCACGCCGGCCACGACACGGCCAGCGTACATTTGCGCGCGAGAGTAGGAGGAGGCTTGAATGATAGCACCAACAAGGCTGTATAAGAAAGTAAGACAAAAATATCACTGATAGGGAGCCGAAGAGAACATACAGCCATGTTGTTCCCGTCATGAGAGTCTTTGGTCTTCCGAGTTTGTCGCCAAAAAAAACTGTAGCCACTGCGCCACCAAAACAGCCGAGCTATGAGAGATAGATAGTTAGTAAATGCTCCTTCGCACCAAATTAGAGAATAAAAGCATATATATAGTTATGGACCGTACGTTATAGACTGAGGTCATAGTGGAAATGGTAGTATCATCAGGATAGCCAAACTGCTTGAGGAAAGGATCACCAATAATGACACCACCAAACACACCTTGGTCGTAGCCATAGAACGCGAGGACAGTGCAGGAAGCAACTGAAATCCAGAAGCTGAGCCTTGCTCCAGAGCCGCCTATGTATTTTCGTGTCTGAACCGTCATTATAGACTGTGGGGGAGTGCTTAGAGTTGAGTGTACAGAGTGCAGCATGTTGAGAAGTCCGGGGAAGAGACGCTTATATATTCATAAAGAGCTCGGGTTCACTATAAAGTCGACCAAGAGTGGTCCTGTGAGTCGAGCAGCGTATTCGAGCGGTTTGGGAACAGCAGGGCAAATTGACGTTTGGTGGGGCGTTTCGCGGTTGTGACCATTTGTTGTTACTTGTGGGGTGCGGGGACAACGAACGCGGGGAAGATTTTGCGATTGCCGCACGGATATGTCGCAGGCGTTCGCGAGACATGGGGCCCCGGAACCTTGCCCCGATTGGGAGCGGTTTGCGATGGCCTACCCCTGGACGCCCCGGTCCACCCACAAGGCCACAATCACCGACTGGCCCTTAATAGTTCCGCCCACTAGTCGCAAAGTCCAAGACTCCGATATCGGCCTTTAGTTTCTGCTGGGAATTTATAAGAGAGCTTGCTCATCATGCATCCTTGTCCCAACGGCCATCGGATCTTTTCGTGTCTTATCTTCCCCTCCAATTGAATCTTCCTCGCAATGACTGTCTCCAAAACTCTTCTTGATGTTGTCGCCGAGCACACTGTTCTCAGTGTCGACACCATGTGGCCGAAGGGTTCGTTTCTCTTTGCAATATCATCCTCATCTTCATTCGGGCTTCTCGCTAACTTTGAAATGGGCAGGTGCGCTGTCCATCAAGCCGGCGAACTACTTTGAAAATGCCACCTCCAACCAGTTCCACATCTGGTACATGCTCTCCAAGGATTCCGCCTTGATCCAGGAGGCAATTGGATACGCTAAGGAGTACACGTCTGTCAAGGTGTCCGACAAGGATGCGTTCATCCAGGAAGTGATAAACTACGCCGCTGCTATTCTCGGCCGCAACATGTTGAAGATGGTCAATGGCGAGGTTCTAACGCAGACTAATCCCGCATTCGCTTACGACACTGCGAAGACCGTCGCGTCCGGCATTGCGTTTATCAAAGCGTATGCCGACCTCGGCGTACCTAAGGAGAAGGTTATCATTAAGATCCCCACCACATTCGAGGGTGTTAAGGCTATCCAGGAGCTGAAGGAAACCTACGGCATTCAAACCCTTGGCACAATGGTCCACTCTCTCCCCCAGGGCATTGCTGCTGCTGAGGCTGGCGCTGTTGCTATTTCGACCTATGTTGATGATCTCGCTGCTAATCTCGACGTGTCCTTGCTGAAAGAATTCGATGATTTGGAGGAAAACTACGGCTGGGCTCTTACGCGGGATATCCACTACTACTACCGGGCGCACGGTGTGACAACACTCAATATCGCCGCCGCTATGATAGGAGTTGATGTCACCATTGGTCTTGCTGGTATCGACGGCATGACTATCCCTATCCCCTGCCTCGAGAAGCTTGCGAGGCTTCCTGCGCCGGCTGATTTTCAACCGCGCATGCCCAAAGTCATCCCCGCTGAAGATGTGCCATCTAAGGTGAGCTATGTTGACGACAAGGAGAAGTTCGACAAGGCCGTGTTCGGAAACAAGATTGCGGCGTTTAGAATCGAGGACGCGATTGCTACTTTCATTGATTACGATACACGCACTCGCCTTATAATTGCTAATGCACTTTAAGATGCTTCATGTCGGTGATTTTATATTTTCTTTTCGCATGCATTATGTCAGGGTTATTACGAAGTGAAGTTATTTAGGAGTAATCTAAATAATATAGATAAATGGTTACATCAGTCCTTTTCATTAAGTAAATATCTTTACAGCTGCAACCAACGGGGATTTATTTGAGAGAGTGTTAAGTGAAAGGTAGATCAATGGCGATGTCCGCAATTCCGGTTTGCTGGAAGAACAGGCACGAGCTGTAAAGTAGGTATACCTGGCAGCTCAGTAAACAGTGCACGTGTTCCTGCGGTCACTAAATTCATATGATACATGATTTTGGAGTTCGAGTTTTGATGTTCAAAGATCAAAATGTCATATGATCATGTCGTCGCAACAGGTGCACCATAAGCGAAGCCTATACCGAGATGCAATTCGTTTTGGCATGTACTGCTTGAGCTAGTTGAACGCGTGACTACTCGGAACAGACAAATCCGGTAATATATGGCGTTCAATCACGCATTCCTTCCGGTTAGCTCCACCTTTGGCGGGTGGGGTGCGCGCTGTTACGAACACAAGACACTTACGTGAGTTGCGAGGTGCTGGTCATGGCTTTGCGAGAATCGGAAGGCATAGCTCGCTGACTGTGGAATGGGTTCGGTCGGATTCGATCCGCGGGTCCGACAATGGGCTCGTGAGTCAAATGTCACCGAGCTTCGTAGCGCATGCGTCTTAGGCTCAGGGGAACTTCGCGGGGTCGCGGGGCAAGAGAATTTTAGAGTTTTCAGTTCTCCGCATTCAGGGGAAGGCCCGGATCGCATTCCCAATGTGGATCATAGCCGGGCTGGCCTCCGACCTTCAGGCCACTCCAAACTCCAATCCGAATCACAACCGTCGCAGTATGCCCAATCCCGTGAGCCCCGAGTCTCGGTCTGCTATCGGATGCGGCAAGCGGCTACCTTTGGTATGACACAACGCGAGGCTCGTTACGGGACGCGGGGAGGGGCCACATCGGTAGGGCGCTGTGAACTTTACAGTCGTCGTCTGGTTTAAAGCGGGTCTGTCGGCGAATCCAGCTTGAAATAACCTCTCTCTCTCCTTTTCACGTAATATTATTTTACACGATGACCGTGAATGTATGACCCCTTCAGTTCCTGGTTTAAGCATTCGCTAGCCAGATCATGCTTAGCTAACAAGTTTCAACAGCAGACCAACCCTTCGTTCGTGCTGGCCAAAGTTGGCGAATTCACATACCAAGACCGTGCCATCCCTACGGCGTCGGAACCGACCGATGTTGTCCTGCAGATCAAATCCACCGGAATCTGTGGTAGCGATGTGCACTTCTACACTCATGGCAAAATCGGCGACTTTGTTGTCCGTGCTCCCCTGATTCTTGGACACGAGTCCGCTGGGGTTGTAACCGCCGTCGGATCCGCAGTTACCTCGGTCACGGTCGGTGACCGTGTTTGCGTCGAGCCAGGCCGGCCATGTTACATATGCTCGTATTGCTTAAGTGGACAGTACAACCATTGTGCAGATATGAGGTTCGCTGCTGCTCCCCCTGTCGACGGAACGTTGACCAAATACTTCAAGTCAACACAGTCTTTCGTGTACAAATTGCCCGATAACGTGTCTCTGGACGAGGGTGCCATAATGGAGCCATTATCTGTAGCAGTTCATGCTGTGAAGCAGGCTGGTGTGACTCCCGGCTCGAGTCTAGTTGTCTTTGGTGCAGGTCCCGTTGGTCTTCTAATCGCCGCTGTCGCGAAGAACGCAAACGGAGCAGCTAAAGTCGTTATCGTTGACGTGAATGCGGAACGTCTTGCGTTTGCGAAGGAGAATTTCGGCTTTGAAACGTATTTATCTAAGCGCGGGAAGACCACCGCTGAGGCTGCAGCGGATATCATTGGAGTCTTTGGCAACGAGGTTGCGAAAGAGCGTGGCTTTGATTTCGGTGTAGATGCCACCGGTGTCGAAGTCTGCATTCATACCGCGCTTTTAACGTTGCATCCGCGCGCGACCTTTGTACAGGCCGGAATGGGTGGTGACATGGCATCGCTGCCTATCTCCGCTATCTGTTTCAAGGAGATCAACATCAAGGGCTGCTTCCGTTACAACGCAGGAGACTTCAAGCGGGCGGTGGATTATGTTTCCAGGGGTGTGGTAAACGTCAAGGTCTTGATTTCAGGAAAAGTTCCATTTGAGAAGGCCGGAGAGGCCTTCGAGAACGTCAAACGTGGAGAAGGTATCAAGACATTGATTGCCGGACCGGAATAGATAATCATTATAGAGCATTGATGCTGCAGATATTATAGACTATTTGTTATTCGCTTTTGGTAGGTATATGGAATGAATGGCTTAAATTAAAAGACCTATACGGGAACTCTTTTTAGCTGTGATCTAGATCTCACCATATGGTTCTGTGATAAGTGATAATAATATGCGGCGACATCATACAACAAATACCCTTGTCGTGCATGAAGCTACGTATGAGCTTGAGAACTGCATATTCCTCATTTACTCGTAAATCAAAAGGTTTTCAAACAATTGAAACCTGTCCCAAAACAATTATTCTATTTTGAAAATCCTACTCAATGAAAAACAATAAATAAAAAAGAGCAAGGCATCCCTGAAAGCAAGTTTTCTGTGGTGCAACTTAACATTCTTGCTTATCCATTTACCTATCTTCTGTCCGACGTGGTCATTTCTTATTTGCCGTTGATCTCGTTATTGATGATATTACTGTGTCTGATACAGCGACAAGCAAATTCTTTACTTTACAATATTCCAGTCGTTACACTGTTTTCGCGTCAGTCTCCTTGGGTAGTGTATCGACGAAAATAGCGACCGGCTGTATCGGCAGCTGAACGCAATTACTGATGAATTAAAGGTATGTACGCCAGAGAGCAAGCTTCTCCCAAGAATACATCGTAATCTTAGGCATCCTGCAATCGTTTTCATTTCTCCTTGCTCTTTGACACTGCTGAAATCAAAATCCTGACTTCTGGTCCTGGCTCTACTGGAATACGCTAATCAATGCCAGCTTGATAATTCTCGCTGTTGACAAAAGTGTGAGCGGGTTCATGCAAGTGTTTGCGATCAGTACTAATCCAGATCTGTGTCATCATGGCACTGGACTTGCGTGAGATGGCGGCCGGTCCTCCAGAGTCTTTTTAGAATAGCTCATGCCTCGTGACTTGCATTTTTCTAGAGCCATTCAATTTCGCCCGATTTTGGATATGGAGTCGTTTCAGTTGATAGCTGAAAGTTTTCAGACGTTTTTGGGTTGGTCTTCTATTGAACCCGGGTTGAGAATCATAAAAGATAACATGCTAAGACACCCAAAGATGACCTTTGTCAATACTTGTCAGGTAGTTTCTATTCTCGATTCCACTGAACCTTTCATGTCTAACCTAATTGTCTCGACTCTTCAGATGATTCTTGCTATTGAGCTTTTGAGTAGAGCAGGATGGGTGATGACGATTGACAGCTGGGTTTTCGAAATACCCTATGACGCTGCAGAAAAAATTAAGGCGATATATAACGTAGGCAGGCCGCGCACGAGTTCACCCTGTCAACCCTGTGAACTTGAATTAAATAGCCACAAGAGGTTACTTTCAGTTACAAAATATTGGAAACAAGTCTTACGATAGCTACTGAATTTCTCTTACAAGTTACTTGTATTATATCCGAGCATGCCGCAGGTACCACAGCGGCGTTGGATGGGTTCGGTTAATCATATACTTCACCATCACCATGGATGCACTCGATTGCTGTTACCCACTCCCGATCACCTGTCTGGGACTTTCGACTTCCGTGTCGATCGGCATGTGTAACTACCGTGGATGCGCCAATAACAACTATCATAAAACCAGTCTCATCGAAGTTGTACATGTCACAATCAAGAATATCATACTTCACCGTCGTGCTCTGATAAGGGCTGAACCAATTGCCAATTAGATTCGGATCTTCACAGAGGGGTCTCTGCTGGTCGTACGGGAAATTCTAGCGTCTCTTGAATGTTAGTTGTCACTTGACAAATCTTCGGCTCAGTGCACGCCGAGCGCTCCGCAAAGAGCAAAATGGCCATTTCTCCAACACAAACCAGATGAGGCGGAAACCATAGCGCATCGAGGCCCAATATATGTCAACAATTATATCTTCCTCTAGTTTTGTCAACCTATGTGAACTGGCACGGATATTGCGTCGTAATTATCGTCCATCCGTCCTGTCACGCAAGGTCGACTCCCGTACTTCATATATTCTTGCAGCTTTTCTGTCTACTTTGATTTGAGTTGCTCTAGAGAGCTCGGATAACCAGGGATAGGAGAAATGGCACTCTAAGGCTGTAGAGACGCGTCGTCAATGAGAATGCGCGGCTCGCATGTGGATCACGTTATATTTAAAAAGATAGTTAAACTACATGAGTAGTGTCGTAGAATTAGGTGAGCATTGAAAGATCGAGAGACTTTCCCACAGTTTCCCTGAGACTTCCTAATCATAAGCCCAATCTGCATAACCAGAATTTCCCCTAACTGGAGGGATGGCAATCTGTGTATCCTCCAAATACAAACCACCTTTAGAATTTTTGTCATTGCCACATCTCTTTCATCTCATCCGAAACGTGCCGTTGAAGTTCGGTAATAATTCTCCCAGAATGAACAGCCCATGCATAAAAGCCTTGGCCTCCAAAACGCTTCTCGATCTCGCGGCTGGTCCATAATTTGGCTGTCTTGCTTTGTCCGTAGGATTTCCGGGCCTCATGCGCAACTTCTAAAGTAAGATTGTCGAAGTTAACTGAGCTCACTTGATGGACATTGAGGAGAGCAGAATAGCGCGGAGTTGAACTCAGGCATTGAAGAAGCAAGCAAGTCGTCCCTTGGAAGGTAAAATAAGAGAAAATGAACCAGATGATTGGTGCCAACTTGAATTTCGAAGCCATCTGCCGTGCGACCATCCGGGCATGCCATAACACCAGCATTCCCAATGAGAATATTGAGCTTAGAGCTCTGTGACCTGAATTTTTCGACGGCAGTACGTACCGAGGTGAGAGAGCTTATATCATTTGGAGGAAGCGGATGCGGGAGCTGTTGGCCATATCGCTCAGTGACTCCCTTGTCCATGTTATGAGCAGGTGCGTAGATGGTGGCACCTGTGCGATAAATTGTACGAGCAGCGTCGACGCCTATGCCAGAAGAGCATCCAGTAATAAGAACAATCTTGTCTGTGAGTTTTCCTTCCGGACAATGGTCATCGATAACCAGCGAAGCAGTGGGACGGGCATCGCCTGATCCATTGGGCGTTTCATGAGCTGCAAGCATACGCATACCTTGATATCATGCTACAGGAATAGAAGCAGAGGAGAGAATATGCAATACCAAAACGGCAATTTATGAGTGAACTGAAGGGAAATATTTGATATCACAGAGAGGCTGAGGTGATGCGAGCCTGCTCTATACACAATATTGCCACGAATAGATACCATGTGCATTATCAGCATTTGCATCTAAGCTACAATTGAGCTAAAGTTTTTAAAGCATCAGCAGGTTGCAGGAAGGGATAGCGTTGAAACGAAGTGGGCCATCCTGATTCGATCCCAATTTCCAAACCAGAGACTGCGACTCCAGTAACAAGGCCCATGGCTGAAAACATAAGGATAAACCTCTACATTAAGAGCAATTGGTACGGGCTCAGCCGCATAAACCTGAGATGGCAAAACACTTTCGCAGGGCACTAGAGGCAAAGCAAAGCTATACCACAGTTTAGTTTCGAATGCATGTAAAGGAATCAAAATAGGAACAAAAGCCTGTTGATTGCGCCAGCCCCAGGAAGCAGTCACAGCTGGAAGAAGGAAAATGGAGAGTATTCAGAATGAGAGAGACCGGTGGGTTTTCCTAAACAGTAAGTCGATATTGTGCGCTTATTCATATCTGACTAATCTTTTTTGCTTGCCCTTTGCCTTACGTAAATGTATTGGTCGCTATCGGAAGGAAGACGTAATATGAGCCCGCTCTGATGATTATTAATTCGCTATCACAATAATAATAACGTTTTTATAGACGGCTTCGGCCGTAAAACTGACATGAACGAACAGAAGAGTGTCCCACCTGCACTCTGAGCAGTTCATAGGCTTATGCATGCCAATCTATGATGAAACCCGTCGACATCGAGCGTAAATTTTAACTAAGGATACTAAGATTCGAATGGCTAACAAGAATATGGAAGAATTACTAATGCTTATTGATATGGTAGCAGATCAAGGCGAGATCCGTCGGAATATTTCTATTTCAGAATGGAGATGAAAACCCTAGAGACAAATCTACTGAAATTCAAGAATTGAAATTGCAGAATCGTCATACATCAGAACACAATGAAGACCAGAACTTAGATGAATTATTATCTAAGGTATTTTTCAATCTCTCTTGCCATAATGCATTCTGATACTAATTGATTTTATCGTATATTTGTGTATATGCCGAGCTTGAGTTCTTGTGAAATATGTATTCGCTTTAATTTTTTTTGTAATTTTTACTGACTAAGGGTTACAATAGTTTGTTACATCATTATATTTATATTATCGCATATTCTCATTGCTTTAGTGCATTGCGTGAGAGCCTTTATCAAACATCATTATTTTTTTGGGCTAACAAGCGCTCTTCTATGTTCATTTAGTTCGATTTGTTCCTACTGTTTCAAAACACAAAAATAGTTCAGCGACACAGCTGCATGATTCGAATTTATTTATGTCTTACTTGGCTTGATTGGCAAGGGCGCGTCAACCCAGTCAATGTTAGTTATGGCATTAGTAAGCCAAATGTCTTTCGGTCCGTGAGGTACCTCCTGAACAATTTGGTCGCCGCCAAACAAAGTGCCACTAAGGAAAGTGTGAGGAAAACCAGGGTCGAATTGGTAACTTGAATCAATTTCAGTCACTTCTGCCTCAGACAAATCAATACTCAGAGCGTTAATATTGGATTTGATTTGGTCAACGGTCCTGCAGCCGACTAGGGGAAACACGTAGGGTGCCTTGCTTCTAACATAGGCCATCGCAATGCTCGTCAATCTCGCATTCTTCTTGCCACTCAAAGTCTCGAGCACCTTTGAGACCGCGCGTTCAACCTTCTTTGGCTGCTTCTTCCGGCCTGGGTTGTTGCTCTCACGTTCCTTGAACCCAGCCTCGGTTTGGAACGCGCCCGAGCCAAGGGTACCATACGGCACCATTCCCATTCCCTCGTCCAAGCACATGGGGATGATGTCGCGCTCAAAATCACGTATTGCCGCGTTCCATAATCCCTGGTAGACGACGAATGTCGCCAGTCCGTGATCACGAGCGTACTGGTTAGCTTTAGTGACCACCCAGGCTGGCGTGTCGGAGATACCAAGGTAGTTGACTGTACCAGATACCACCAAGCTGTTGAGAGTGCGCATGAGCTCGGGGATCGTAGTGCCGTAATCCCACCAGTGGACGTACAAAAGATCAATGTAAGATGTCTGCAGTCGCTTAAGCGAGCTCTCGACAGACAATCGCAAAGACTTAGTACCATTACCACAGAAGTTAGCTTGAATCTTGTCCTTCATGTGCGGGATGCAGCTGCCAGAGTACTTTGTAGCGAGCACGATCTCGTCCCGATTCTCGCGGGAGGCCATCCACTCGCCTAGCCATTGTTCAGACTCGCCATCCTGGTACCCATTTGCGGTGTCAATAAAATTACCACCAAGAGCTTTGAACGTGTCCAAGATCTCGAAGGCATCTTCCTTGGTACATTCCCCCATGCGAGCCTTGTGAGACTCGCCGAAGCCCATTGCACCGAGACAGATAGGGGACACTCTGACAGAGGCCGAAGGTGCAAGCAGTCTGTAGCGACCGGCAGCAGACTTTGCTGGAGCAGCAGGTGGAAAGGGTGGTGCCATTGTCAGTACTTGGCCGGACTAATGTAAAGTGAGTGGGTGATAGATGATAGACTATCAGGAGGGACAGCCTTCGCTTATATATTTTTTCGACGCATTGGCCTTAGTCCCAATATACCTTCTTTAATACATTGCAATGCCGATTAGCTTTCTCGAGATCCGCTGGACAAGGCATAGTCCGCATTAATTATGTGCTTCACCTGAATTTGCCCAAACTCGATCGTGAGGGGCTTAGAGAGGATAAGCAACCTGCATAAGCTGCTTAGCTCCTAAGCCCTTAAACCCTAATTCGAAATTAAACTCACTGGATGCGCTGCCTGGCAAGCTCGAATGGCTTGGTGATTGACACAAATCTCTTCGATCAGCAGCTGAGTTCTCCTTCTTGCTGATAAGAGGTGCCTTATCATTTGCGTTGCTGTCCCGCTGCCTTCAACATTTATAAATTCTCTTCCGGATCCTAGCACCCCTTCTCTTGTTGCCTCGTCCAATTCACATCGTTAAACTCCTTCTGCACCATCAATTGATTAATAGAGGTTATCTATATGCTCAAAATGGCTGCTTCTCAAATAAAAACCAGATTTCCCGTTGTTCTTGGTGCGATGACGCTTGGTAAACCAGGTAAGATGCGGCATCGCAATCATTGACCTATCTTATCTAACTAATCTTCAGGCGTTGAGCAAACCCGTATTCATGACCTCAAGGATGCTAATGCTTTTCTTGATGTATTCAGCTCTCATGGTCACAGCGAGGTTGACACTGCCCGTGTATACGGCAAGGGATCGTCAGAAGAATATTTGGGCCAGCTCAAGTGGCAGGATCGCGGTCTGATCATGGATACCAAGCTCTATCCGAACGTCGGACGATATGAGTCTGATCCAAAGATCTCCCATTCGGCCTCAGATGTGCGCAAGTTTTTAATGGAATCACTCGAATCGTTGCAGACGGACAAAATTGAGATCTTCTATCTGCATGCTCCGGATCGGACGACACCGTTTGACGAGACCATGAAGGCTATCGATGACTTGCACAAAGAGGGATACTTCAATCGGTTTGGATTAAGTAACTTCATGAGCTGGGAAGTCGCCCTCATCACCGAACTTTGCAGAAAGAATGGATGGATTCCGCCGACTGCCTATGAGGGAGTATATAGCGCCTTCCACCGCTCGGTTGAGGCTGAGCTGTTCCCGTGCCTCACTTATTACGGCATTTCATACTACGTCTTCAGTCCCCTTGCTGGCGGATTTTTGAGTGGTCGCTACAAACGAGGCGACCTTAAGATTGCTGTTGGTGACGGCTCGCGATTCGACACTCAAACCGGTCAAGGCAAGCAGTATCGATCCCGTTACTGGAACGATACCTCGTTCGACGCCCTCGAACTCATTCAGGCTGCAGCCGACAAGCACGGATTCACCATGCCCGAATGTGCTCTCCGATGGGTCATGCATCATTCCAAGCTGAGCGCTGCCAGAAGCGACAAGGTCATCATTGGGGCTAGCAGCGCTAAACAATTGGAGACCAACTTGACCGACCTTGAGAAGGGACCCCTCCCTGACGACGTTGTCGAGGCTTTAGACCAGGCTTGGCAGATGGTTCGTCCGCTTGCTATTAACTACTATCATTAAAACTTGTATAAATAACTGAATTATGTTGTTGCGAGATCAACGTCTAGATTGATACTAGTTCGAATTCGATTCTTTACATATAAATACGTAGTGTCATCTCTTTATTAAGTTAATGGTAATAACAATATAATTAATTTTTTTATTTCTATCCATGATTTAGGGCTATCCATGGATCTGACGGATATGAATATCCGAAGTTTTCGTGGATAATATCCATGTATATATATCCGCAGCCTTGAAATTTCATGTATATGGATACGGATGCCTAGAAGAACTCCTGATTATCCTGATGCTTATGCTGGATGGAATTATGTATCAAGTGTTGGTTCTATTATATCTGTAATTGCTACAATAGTTTTTTTTTTTCTTTTTTTTAAATCCTTATCTACGCTCAATCTTCCATGGAAGTTCATGGATATGCCATTTATATATACTATCTACGGAGAGAACCCTCCAGTAAGGGAACCTTTCTCATGGTCCCTCTACCTGATGACCACCGTCGTAAGCTAAGAAGATCTCGTCCACTATTAAATAATCTCTCAACTGCAACCTCTGCTGCTGGAATATCTAAATTCGCGTGCAGCTGCTGACTTATGTGGATATTCATCTATAAGGCCTTTCCACCATGTATAGCCCAATCTCTCTTCTTCTCATCAAACTCACCAACATCAGAGTTAAATGTATCGTGCAATATCTGAAGATTCAACTAAGGGTCTCTGGGACTCTGAAGCAGAATAATCATGGAAGTCTGTTCAATATTAACAATAGCTTCTGTAGCATGGCTTTCGATCTGATCTTCTAGGTCAGCCTCATCATCATCACCATCATTCACAAGCTTCCGAAAGCCTTGCTGGCGTGTTTTCTGACGATAGGGGCGCACGAATTCACTCATTGTTATAAGTTAGGTTACGTTGTAAACCAAAGGCATAGAAGGAAGCGGTGCCTCGGATATTTATGAGCGGAATAATAATACTCCTCAAAGCAGGTTACTGTAACAAAATATCCATGGATATATCCAAGGATCCATGGATTTCATAGATACGAATATGAATCTTAGAAAACTTGATGGATAATATCCGCGGATATATCCATGGGTCTTAAATTTTATGGATATGGATATGTAAATACTAGAATTTCAGCGATCTTATCCATGGAGAGCACTATATAAGATACGCAATCCTAAGAAGAGAAAGATCTAGTTATGGACAATATTAGGAACAGAAAGATCTAGCTATGAAAAACATACCTGTATCTTACATAGGTAGTATCTATCAGCTGGACGACCTTGTTTGCGTTTGACATGGGGTGAAAGCCAACTCTTGGGGTCGTACTCCGCCGCCAGCTTGAGCGTCTCTTTATCTCTATACAATCATGTATCCGGCAATAGAATGGTTGCGGATGTACAGATTAACGGGACTTTCTACGTAGCCATCGGGGCAGCTAACCTGGACGAGCACACCACTGATTTTCAACAAGTTGGTGTATTTGGACATAGGATTCAATGGGTCATTGGCGGTGCCACTAATCAAATCGAGCAAGCACGTGTGCTTAGTTTCCCATCTCATCCCGGGTAGCAAAGATTTTGGTCCGCCCATTTCGAAGATATCGGCTAGGTTTGATCGCGATCTAGTGATTGTCACTTCTTCGTCAGCGGCGCCCAGAGCAGCAGCGAAAAGCACGGTAGACTAAGAGCGTCGATACCGACGATATCGGCCTTCTTGCCGGGAGTACATCCGTAACGCTTAGCGGCGAATACACAGTCACACCACCGCACATCATGGCACAGTATTGTTAGCACCAGCTTCTCAGAAATGGGAAATTAGAACGAAACGACGCAGTGTATCATCATTTGAGGGCTTAACCACTTTACGACTTTGACCCGTCCGGAAACCTGGCGTTATACGTATTGAAGTTACCATCGCACCATTAGTCGTTGTCTTCTAGTCAAGTGTCACATTTAAAGGACGACGAACATTGAGTACCCTTCTTAATGATCGTACCAGTAGTATCGAGTGCAACAATAGTGGAATAGCAGAATGTCCCCATCCAGATTGTAGCCTATGGAGATTCGACGCATAAGCAACACTATATGTGATCCGCTTATAAGCTCACTATACACCAATACAACTGCAGCAAGTGAATGAAAGCAAGATCGACGTCATGCGAAAGTTTTGGAGGCGATAGCTGGGCTCTAGGTATCAGTGCTCCGAATACGCACACTTTCGCGCGTTTCAAGGGTATGTTTAGCCTATCAATTTTCCACAGACAAAACGTCGAAGAACGCCGCAGAACGACATAGAGTACCCGCTTGTTTCGGAGATGAGAGATGACGTAGATTGCTAGTATAAATGATTACAGTGTCTGATATTTGAATTATCTACGGCCATAGACATGCCTACTGGCTTGGAGATGGGTCCGAGCTTGTCTCATTCATTCATTAAAAACAAAAAATATGCGGCCTGCTTACAGGTTTCGAAGTTTAATCTCTTATGTCCGTCAGTCTGAGAGTTTATTGCAACGTATTTGATGACTAAAAGTGCGTCTATTTGAGTTAAGCCGCGAGGCTCGGATAGGTTAGGGAGCCAGTCGCTTAGGCACGTCGATCTTATAGGAAGACACGATAGCAGTATTGCTGATATTGCTATTGGTCCTTATTGTTCCATTTAGTATTGATAAATATATTTGGACCGAGAATCCTTGTGCTTTAAGCCCGACGAGACATGAGGCTGCTCCTGCGTGTATGGGTTTTTTCTTTATCTTTTTCTTTCTTAATTATTTTGGTTCATAACTAACTTGAAATAATTTAAGATTTACAAGCGAAATGTACCGGTGCACACGTCATCTATGTGACTAAGATCTACTCAAGTTTACTAAATTCGGAAGCAAGTTATTTGAGGAGTCAGTCAGTAAGTAAACTGTCGAGAATACAAAAAGTCATGGGGATTCGTGGTACGCTGCAACGATTTCGCTAGTATATTATATAGGTGAATTCCTTCCGATTAGCCATATAGACAGCCGAAGTCCCTTAGAATTAATTGAAATATCAAAGGCTTGACTATCAGTCCATTGATTGCCACTCGATTGCATCTGAGACTTACAACAATTTTTGCTCATTTGTCTCAAGACTCTAAGATATGCCATGTAACAGCTGCGGTATGGGATTTAGTCATGTAGACATTTGCTCTGAAACCCTATAACAAAAATCCAATGGCTAATCTGAACTTTCGTGGCCCACATCCAAACGAAGCCTCCCGTCTCCTCTCAGAGCTCTCCATTTATTAGTAGACTCCATCAGCTCTTGGCATCCGCTCAACAAAAATCCCCATTTGCGTGCAAATTCTGGAGTTACCTCCCAGTTTTCTGGTAACCATGACGGTCCCCATACCATGAGCAACGCACCGGAGCTTGTCGTATCCCAAAACGCCATCAAGTCGTGACACAGCGCCTCGTCATCTATTTCATCCTGAGCGGCAATCAGATTGTCACGTAGCTTCGGGAAAGGGAAAAAATCAAGCCAGGGATGATGCATGACTTCTCGCTGCGTTTGGGTAGGTCGCAGACTCAATGGGATCTCTGACTCAGGATAGGCGACAGTCTGCAGGTTAAAACGCGAGACAGCGTCATCTGAATCGAGCCAGTCCATGGTAATGCCAATTGAGAGTATATTGTCGATTATGGCACGATAGATATTCAGTCGCGCCAATGAAAGGAGATGATCTATGTCAGGGCGATTTTGCATATAGCTTTTCAAGACAATTTTTTCAAATTCTGATGCCATTGCACAAATGTCCAGCTTCGGTTTTGTCGGACAGGCGCGTGGACTGTTTCTGTTCGAACGGCCAGACGATGGCAGCAGTAGCAGCTTCTTGCTCTCTTCGTCACCCTCATCATGATAAGTAAACCGGCTAATGCATTTTATGGAGGCCCCTTTTCTTCGCATACCTAAATAGAGCATATATATGTTAACTGAAATTCCCTTCTTCTAACGGAAAAATCGATACAAGAAAGAGGCATACGATAAATTCTCTGGTTCAGTCGATTCTGCAATCTTCTTCGCTCGACGGGATTAGTAATACCAGACCATTCCTCATCAGGAGTTCTTGTCCACAGCTGTTGATCCATGGGCATCACCAGTGCAACCCCATAAGTTGAATCCGGAACTTCCGCCATTGCATGGCTTGGTAGGTCGCATCAAAGTGGTGTAGTTGGCGACCACTGCGGTTCCTGATTATTATAATACGACTGGCAAGTGATTTGAGTTTAAGCAATTACCTTTTTACCCGGCAAACCTTGCGCGGGCATCTCGCTTATTAGACTAGTTAATATTGACGAAAATTGACGGCAAAGCCAAACTGTTGACGGAGAGCCTGCCATGGACTATGGGTCACTGAAGAATAACCCAAGTAAATAGGTTAGTCGCATTATATATGGAAACCGTAGCAGCGAAAGCCGGGCTCCGCGCCGAGCGATGATACCCTGGAACGCACTGCATCTTCAAGGCATAAAGGGCATTGTTTCCGATGGCCTGCGGATGGCATAATAGATATTGTACAAATATAGATATCTTAAAGTGAGATCGCAATGCTGGACGATATAATCCAACATTACAGGATTGATGTTGGAGACATGTCCAGGTTTGAAGGCAAGAGCTTATACGCCTGATAAGCTGAGATAGCACAGACCCCTATATGCCTAATAACCAATAATCACAGGTAACACAATGGCAGATTTCAATCAAATAAGTAAACAAGACGGAAAAGAAGAAAAAGTAAATAGAACAAAAAAAAGAAAAAGAAGAGAAAAACAGCAGACACAATCTCATTCTTAAAACCCGTCACGTTGCACTAAAATCGTCATTCTCCAACTGCAATCACAGCGGGCACCAGCATCTCAACATACTTCTGCTTCTACATCTGCGGCGACGCAATCTCCGCCGACAACTGCGCATCCTCGGTATGCACTAGGCCAGACATAATCATGCTGGCTTTCCGTCATAGGGTTTCGTCATCTGCCCCATTCGCCGGCGCCGACGAGATATTAATATACAATTAATACACTATAAATAAATCTATAAGGGAAAGAGATTCCATTTCCAGAGACGTTGAACAAAGTACAAACAAACACTAAAATAAAATAAACCTAAATAGGTGCAATTTCTCCTGCCTTGCGTTCGTCTTGCATCACCTCGGCCTTTTCCTCATCGATGGATATAGCATCTGCAGGAAGTTTGGGTATCCAGTCGAGGATATATGCCTGGGTCAAAGTGATGAAGATCGCATGTGCCCCGGCAACAACAAAGCCAGTCATTGGGACAAGAGTCATCATATTAAGTTTACTATCTCCAAGTAAGCCAGTTAATGGAGGGAACAACGCACCACCTGAAATCGCAGCAACAAGCATAGCACCGCCACGCTTGGTATGCCGTCCAAGACCCTTGAGCGAAGAAGTGAAGATGGTAGCAAAGCAGCAACTCTCAAAGAAAAAAATTGTCATATAGAGGGCAGAACCAGTAAGTCCACTCGTCTGACTGGCTGCGATTGAAAATACGACACACATCCAGATGTAGACGGCATATACATAACGAGGCTTGATGAAGTGCATGAGTCCGGCAGCGATGAAGCGAGAGCCGGCATATACCGCCTGGGCGCCGGCAAAAATGTTCGTAGCATGTGCTGAAGTCATGCCTGGGAAGGAGTCGAGCAAATATGTGACGTAGTAGCCAGCAATTGCAACCTGAGCCCCGACATAACAGAATTGGGCTGCGACACCAAAAAACAGAGAATATTGCTTGTGGAACGGTTTGTCGTTGAGCTCAGGAATGCCAACTGTAGAGGCTACCATCTCCATGTCTTTATCTGTGACTTCTGGGATGGGAAGGAAGACAAAGATGGCAGCGAGAAGAAAGACAAAGCTTCCGACACCGAGATATGTCCACTGCACGCCGCTCAGATCAGCAGGCTCGGTATTTTTAAAGATAACGCGCGAGGCAATTAAGGGAGCAAGAAAACCACCAAGTCCCTGGAATCCCTGTGCAACGTTGAGTCGAATCTCTGTATATTTAACGGGTCCGCAGATGGCAATGTAAGGGTCAGCTGCTGTCTCAAGGGTAGCCAAACCCGAGGCAACAATAAACATACTAGCGCAGTATCCACCAAAGCTGTGCTTGACGCTAGAAGGCCAAAACATGAACGCGCCGACGCCGTACGTACAGAGACCGATGATGAACGTGACTTTGAAACCAAATCGGCGAACTATCCAGCCAGAGATTGTGAGAGGGCAAAGAAAATAGGCACCAAAGTAGGCAGCCTGCAAACCACCAGATTTCGCGCGAGAGAGGTCAAAAGCTTCCTGGACTTTGGAGTTGAGACTGTCGAGCAGGCCGTATGCGAATCCCCAGCTGCACACAAGTTAACACGATGTTGAAAGAAGATACATAAGAAGAAACGGAGGAGACATACCTGAAAAAGAGACAAGTAACCAAGGCAATGTAAGGCAAACTCTCGCGGGCCGATAACTGAGCGGCGCTGCGGCGACCGACCTCGTCGTTGCGCACCGTCGAGCGGCCAGCCTCGCCGGTTGAGAGCGCGTTTGATTTGGCGTGGAGTTCCTTGAGTTTGCTGATGACGCCCATTGTTGTACTTGCAGTTCCTGCCGGGATCAGCTGCAGGACGGGCGTCAAGCTATATATCTCAGGGCCGAGCAGAGCGGAGAGGAGCGTTGTGTAGCGCCTCCCCCGCAGTGGTTTACCAGATTGCCGGAAGAGAGCGCGTCAGAGGCGCGGAGTGTCGTTGTCGCGTTCGGAAGTCGGCCGAATTCTGAAGCGAACGCAGCAGTGGATCGTCGAGCGCGCTCAGCGCACCGCCGACCTTATTGTTGTCTGTGCAGGATCAACGGAGGAGAATACACTGCTTGCTGTGCGGCATTGCGACACGAAGAGAAAGAGAGGTAGATGGACAACATGAATGGGAGCCACCTTCAGACGCAGCAGAACTGTCAAGTCCTCTGGCGCACCGGCTACAGCTGAACAACTGCTCTGGGATCGGGCTCAGCACGGACGGACGAAAGATAGATCGAGGCCGGGACAATAAATTAAGGCGGGTGTTTTGCGGGGAAATTACACCCGTCGTCGTCTGATTATTCAGAGCTTTGTAATTATCTGTATGCCTGGTTTGTCACGCAACTCTAAAACTCGCTTTGGTTAAATTTGATGTTTGAAAATTCGCATTTTGGAATCTGACTTGCGCCACTCGGCGGGCATTAGCGGGCTTTTGGTATCATCGACTGAATCATCTCCGGTCTTGTACCCGAGTTGCGGTTGCTGTGCCTCAGCGAGGAGTCCTTCATTCGCGGCACTTCCATTCTGTTTCGCATTTTCGCGGAAATCTGCTATTGAATTGAAGACTCCACTGCTGCGCCTGCGTTGATAAGTAAGAAAAAGCTAAACTGAATAATCCTCCCAGCTCGGGTCAAGGTGGTCTGAACTCCCACCCTCGCAGCAACCACGGCTCCCCTAGTCGAATTGCATACTCGCGATATCCCCCTTTTCATCTCTGACGGCTCCTATCTGCCCTGCATTCCCGGACTGTGTAAACTCTTATGCTCCAGACAGACTGCAGATAGTCAAATGTAATAATTCACCCGAGGAGGGTACAGTCGCGTCAGTAGTGGCTTGAAGACGCCATCATAGCTCAAAACCTTATTCCCGCGAGCAACTTCTCGATTTTTTTTCTTTCCTTCCTCCTCCGTTTGCTCGTATTTTCTCCTCAACCTCGCTCCCCACTAACTATCCACGCAATGGCAAACACACCGCACGGAGGGGTCCTCAAGGACTTGCATGCCCGAGATCTCTCTATCCGCTCCGACCTGCTCAAGGAGGCAGAGTCCCTACCTGACCTCGCCCTCACCGAGCGCCAGCTTTGCGACCTCGAGCTTATCCTCTCCGGAGGCTTCTCTCCGCTCGAGGGCTTCATGACCGAGGACGACTACAATGGGTGCGTACTCCCCTTTATCTTTTGATTGACGCATGGTACTCACACTTCACCCAGAGTCGTCAACGATTTGAGATTGGCCGATGGCGCTCTCTTCTCGATGCCCATCAACCTCGACGTCAGCTCCGAGGAGATTGAGGCGATTGGAATCGCGGCTGGCAAGCGCATCGTCCTTCGCGATTTTCGTGACGAGTCTCCTCTCGCTATCCTCACCGTCAGCGACGTTTATAAGCCCAACAAGGAAACCGAGGCCGTCAAGGTCTTCCGTGGTGACCCCGAGCATCCCGCGGTCAAGTATCTAAACAACACCATCAAGGAGTTCTATGTCGGCGGAAAGGTTCAGGCTCTTAACCGCCCCAACCACTACGACTATGCTGGTCTTCGCTACACTCCTTCCGAGTTGCGTGCCGAGTTCAACAAGCTTGGATGGAATCGCGTCGTTGCCTTCCAGACCCGTAACCCCATGCACCGTGCCCACAGAGAGTTGACTGTTCGGGCTGCCCGTTCGCGCATGGCCAACGTCTTGATTCACCCTGTCGTCGGCCTCACGAAGCCCGGTGATATTGACCATTTTACTCGTGTTCGCGTCTACCAGGCCTTGCTACCTCGTTACCCAAACGGAATGGCTCTTCTCTCGCTTCTTCCCCTTGCTATGCGCATGGGTGGTGACCGTGAGGCTGTATGGCACGCAATTATCCGCAAGAACTTTGGTGCTACTCACTTCATTGTTGGCCGTGATCATGCGGGTCCGGGAAAGAACTCCAAAGGCGTTGACTTCTACGGCCCTTATGATGCGCAGACTCTTGTCGAAAAGTATCGCGATGAGCTCGGAATCGAGGTCGTTCCTTTCCAGCAGATGACTTACCTCCCTGATGCTGATGAGTATGCACCCAAGGACGAGGTCGCTCCCGGCGTTAAGACTCTGGATATTTCTGGCACCGAGTTGCGTAAGCGTCTTCGTCTTGGGTTACCTATCCCCGAGTGGTTCTCATACCCCGAGGTTGTCAAGGTTCTTCGAGAATCGCACCCTCCTCGCGTCTCGCAAGGTTTCACTATCTTCTTGACGGGATACCACAACTCTGGCAAGGATGCTATTGCCCGCGCTCTCACATACACTCTTAACCAGCAAGGAGGCCGATCAGTCTCCTTGCTGCTTGGTGAGACTGTGCGCTCAGAGTTGTCGGCCGAGCTCGGCTTTAGCCGGGCTGACCGCCACAAGAACATTCAACGGATTGCATTTGTCGCTTCCGAGTTGACTCGAGCCGGTGCTGCCGTTATCGCCGCTCCGATTGCTCCGTTTGACGACTCTCGCAAGCATGCTCGTGAGACAGTTGTTCAATCGGGATCGTTCTTCTTGGTTCATGTTGCTACTCCTCTCGAGTACTGCGAGTCTACTGACCGAAAGGGAGTATATGCTCGTGCTAGACAGGGAGAGATTAAGGGATTCACTGGTGTTGATGATACTTATGAGGTTCCTAATGATGCTGATATCACTGTCGATGTTTCTACCACTTCGGTGAGAACTATTGTCCATCAGATTGTTTTATTGTTGGAGAGCCAAGGATTTTTTGGAAATTAAAATTTGGAGTTGTAATCGTTTGTGCATGAAAACGCATTGGTAGAGCTAGAGTGTATTTTAGTAAGATATGAATATAATAATCTACAATCAAGCCACCGTGGGCAATCTTTTAATCTCATTGCCAAAAAGAAGCCCTAACCTGATGCCGCCATATTTCCAGCCATTCGAAAATTCTTGCCGTCGCTGTTCTTTTCTTATCTTTTTTTGCTCCTAGCGCTTCGACACCTCTTCACCTCTATACAACTACTCGCGTATCGATCTACTTAAATTGATAGAAATGGCTACTAATATTACATGGCATGAGGGTTTGACCCATGCTGAGCGCTCAACGTTGACTAAACAGACTGGGCTTACGCTGTGGTTGACTGGTTTATCAGCATCTGGCAAAAGGTATTATTCGATTTTTGATTTTATTCTGGCCGTGATTTGATTACTGACTTGTATTAAGTACGATTGCTACTGCTCTGGAGCAGCATCTTCTTCAGAACGGAGTCGGTTCGTACAGACTTGATGGTATGCGCATACGAGAAGCAAGCTCAAGAAATTGAAACTAACAACATCTCCAGGCGACAACATTCGATTTGGTCTCAACAAGGATCTTGGATTCTCCGAGGCGGATAGAAACGAAAACATCCGTCGGATTGCTGAGGTTGCAAAGCTCTTTGCGGACTCTACTACCGTTGCCATTACTTCCTTCATCTCGCCCTACCGCGCTGATCGCGACTCAGCTCGCGCCCTTCATGCGGCAGCCAGCATCCCCTTTATCGAGGTCTACATCGATATTCCGGTCGAGGTCGCCGAGCAGCGCGATCCCAAGGGACTATACAAGAAAGCGCGCGCAGGCATCATCCCTGAGTTTACTGGAATATCTGCGCCGTACGAGGAACCGCTTGCTGCGGAGATCCACGTCCGGACGGACAAATGCACTGTCGAGGAGGCTGTTGTGCAGATTGAGGAGTACCTGATTAGCAAGGGACTGATCAGCTTGAAGAAGTGAGTAGATAGAGTAATAGACAAAAGGGAAATATGATTAAGAAAACACATTTTGAAAACGCAGAAAGACCGTTGCTGTCTCAAATAAGCTTTCAGGGGTACGCTCGTGCAAGGGCGCCACTACGCCAGATAGGGTTAGATCCAGTCCCAATTCGGACTGGCGTGGATTGCGCAATTCAGGCCCCGGGAAGTGCAATAATTTTGACGCGGTCCTGCTCGATAAGCAAGAACGCAGCGGAAAGCAGCCTCTGCGCTTCTCGCGTCCGCTTTATCTGCCTTCCTCTTCGCGCCTTTTCTTATCGTCCTCATTATTTGCATTATTCGCTATCTAACATAAAAAAGACCAACACAATGGCTCCCGTTGCTGTCGAGAACTCATCCTCCTCGTCCTCCTCCGCCTACAAGCCCAATGGCGTCAAGGTCTCCCTCACCACAGAGCACCTCAATTTCATCAACAAGCAACTGCAGCAGCTCGAGCCCGAGCAAATCATCCAATGGGCGCTCCTCACCTTCCCCAACCTTTATCAGTCCACTGCCTTCGGTCTGACTGGCTTGGTGACCCTCGACATGATCTCGCGCATGCGTCCGGAGTACACTAAGCAGCATCCGATAGAACTCATCTTCGTCGACACTCTGCACCACTTCAATGAGACTCTTGCTCTCGTCAACAAGCTCAAGGCGCGCTATCCTACCGCTAAGCTGCACATCTACAAGCCAGAGAACTGCGATACTACCGAGGACTTTGTGAAGAACTATGGCGACAGACTTTGGGAGACCGACGAGTCCTCGTACGATTTCCTGGTCAAGGTCGAGCCTATCCAGCGTGCTTATGAAGAGCTCAACGTTCGTGCCACTCTTACTGGAAGACGCAGATCTCAGGGCGGCAAGCGTGGAGACCTCGATATTGTCGAGGTCGATGAGTTTACCGGTCTCATAAAGATTAACCCTCTCGCCAACTGGACCTTCAAGGACGTGCACAACTACATCAAGGATCACGATGTTCCCTACAACGAGTTACTTGACCGGGGATACCGGTCTGTCGGGGACTGGCACTCTACTCTTCCCGTCAAGGAAGGTGAAGATGAGCGTGCTGGTCGATGGGCTGGCAAGGCAAAGACTGAATGTGGCATTCACGAGACTTCAAAATTCGCACAGTTTCTCAACGCAAAGAAGCAAGTCCAGGCTTCCGAAGTTTCTGCTTAGGCTATATACTAGATGTCTTCTATTCTTTTGTATATTTTGTTTTTTGATATATCGTTTTTTTGTGTTTTTTGCTTATGATTAAGTACGGT
This sequence comes from Myxozyma neotropica, assembly GCA_030568295.1. Taxonomy (NCBI): domain Eukaryota; kingdom Fungi; phylum Ascomycota; class Lipomycetes; order Lipomycetales; family Lipomycetaceae; genus Myxozyma; species Myxozyma neotropica. The sequence continues at coordinate 30,006 of JAJLTU010000028.1, forward strand.
GCTGGATTTGGCTTTATGGTTTAAAAATTGGTTTTTGGTTTTTTTATTTACTTGGTTTTTTTAATATCGTTATGGCATTTGTTTGAAAACTGCACGCTTGTCATTGATATCATTTGCACATTGGTAGGTCGCGGGAATTACGTGCAATCATTTCTATAGGTCATCAATGTAACCTTCATCTATCTTATTAGCGTAGTGCCAGTCGAGATCATGACATAAGCCGATAGCATCTTACTTAGTCATCGTGAAAGGTCCCAACTTTCCCTCAGTCGCTAATGCGATCAGCTATCAGCTACATCTCCATCCCACGTCCCGCATTCAGCTTCTGGAGTTTATACGTGGTTGAATCATGGTATGCTTATGTTAAACAATAGCCTTAACGTTTAACTAACATCTGACAGTTTGGTGGCTACGACGACGACGATGATGTCGAGATGACGGGTGGCTTTCCGGTGGACTGGCGAAGAGCAGCACAAGCAACACTTCGATCGCGCAATCAAACATTTCGAGAATATTTCAGATGCTATCCGGTCGTGATGCTTCCCGGCACAGAACGCGAGAATTTAAATTATGGCGGCAAGATTATACTGCCTACGTCGGCGCTGAATAAGCTGACACGATTGAATATCTCTTATCCAATGTTGTTTGAATTGACAAACGAGGAAGTCGAACTGAGTACGCATGCTGGCGTGCTCGAATTTATCGCCGAAGAAGGTCGGGTTTATTTGCCTCAGTGGATGATGGAACGTCTTGCACTGCAACCAGGGTCGCTTGTTGTTGTTGCCAGCACGAATTTGCCGATGGGATTCTTCGTCAAAATTGAGCCTCAATCACCAGATTTCCTTGATATCTCTGATCCTAAAGCAGTGCTAGAAAATGCGCTACGGAATTTCACTACGTTGACAGTCGATGATATATTTGAGATCAAGTATAACAACAAGATCTATCGGATTCGCGTGCTTGAGATCAAACCTGCTAATAAGACAGGCATTTCTGTTGTCGAGACTGATCTCGAAGTCGACTTTGCGCCTCCAGTAGGCTATGTTGAGCCGTCGAGAATCGCTACGCCGATGTCAAACAATGCGTCGATGGTTCCAACTCCGGATGGACACAGCATGGCCTCCATGATTGGCTATGCCGACTTAGCCAGCGCGTCTCAATCCTCTGCGTCGTTGCCTATCGCTCAGCAACATTCCGGACATCGTTTGTCAGGCCGCCCAGTCACTGCGTCGTCGTCGCGTGCAGCAACTCCAGGACCAGCTGCGATTTCAGTACCAAGTTTGGCGGACGCGATGAGAAAGGGTAGCGAGTTTGCGATTACGTCGAGGGCTAGTGCGGATAAGGACCGCGCGATTCCGGCACCGCTGAAGTTGCCGTTTGGGCAACTGTTCTTTGGATATCCCGTGGTTCCAGTGAAGGCGCAGGCTGCAAAGTAGAATAGCGTTCAAATACCGAGGCCCTCATATATTATCTAATGATCACGTAGGCGCACGTACTTAGTCTTAGTCAGGGTCGGCAAGCTTGCCTTTTGAATCCGGGGAACGCTCGAAGTTTCTAGTTGCCGCATAACTGGCGCGACGCGGCATGGCTATGCGGGATCGATGCAGTTACCCGGCAGCCTCCCAGAATCGCCGAGGTCTCCGGCCGTCGAATAATTTTTCCCGCTGGAGTTTAGTTGCGTTCTCACCTCTGCCTTTCCGAGAATACACAAACGCTAGACTCATTTCATAAACACAAAAAGATGAATCGTCTCATTGCAAAGTCGGCGTCTTCGGCGCGTCCTATGTCTGCGTCGCGCTCCGTCCAGCAATTGCTGCAGTCGCGGCAGTTCTCCCACAAAGAACTAAAGTTCGGTGTCGAGGGCCGCGCTGCGCTGCTGAAAGGTGTCGATATGCTTGCTAAAGCTGTTGCCGTTACTCTTGGACCCAAGGGTCGCAATGTTCTGATTGAGCAGAGCTTTGGAAGCCCGAAGATCACAAAAGACGGCGTTACGGTTGCGAAGGTGTGTACCATTCCAAAGTCTGATTTTGAACGAGAGTTGATGCTAACTGTCATATTTAGAGCGTGGTTTTGAAGGACAAGTTCGAAAACCTCGGAGCCAAGCTCCTCCAAGATGTTGCTTCAAAGACGAACGAGATCGCGGGTGATGGTACCACGACCGCAACCGTTCTCGCTCGTGCGATCTTTACCGAGAGTGTGAAGAACGTTGCGGCGGGCTGCAATCCAATGGATCTTCGCCGCGGAACTCAGGCTGCTGTGGAGAAGGTTGTTGAGATTTTACAAAAGAATAAGAAAGAGATTACTACGTCGGAAGAGATTGCGCAGGTTGCTACCATTTCGGCTAACGGTGATACTCATATCGGAATGCTGATTGCGAACGCTATGGAGAAGGTTGGAAAGGAAGGTGTTATTACGGTCAAGGAGGGCAAGACTATTGATGATGATCTTGAGATCACCGAGGGTATGCGTTTCGACCGCGGATTCATTTCCCCTTACTTTATCACCGACGTCAAGACCGGTAAGGTCGAGTTTGAGCGCCCGTTAATCTTGCTCTCGGAGAAGAAAATTTCACAATTGCAGGATGTTATCCCTGCTCTTGAGATCTCAAACAAGCTTCGCCGACCATTGCTCATCATTGCTGAGGACATTGACGGCGAGGCCCTTGCTGCTTGCATCTTGAACAAGCTCCGTGGACAGGTTCAGGTTGCGGCTGTCAAGGCTCCTGGATTCGGTGATAACCGCAAGAGCATCCTTGGTGATATCGCTATCCTTACCGGTGGTACTGTGTTCACTGATGAGCTCGACATCAAGCTCGAAAGCATCTCGCCCGAGCTTTTGGGTTCATGCGGATCTGTGACTGTGACGAAGGAGGATACTATTGTTCTGAACGGCGAGGGAGACAAGGACAACATCGTTCAGCGTTGCGAGCAGATCCGTGCTACTGCTAATGATGCTACCACTAGCGAGTACGAGAAAGAGAAGCTTCAGGAGCGCCTTGCTAAGCTTTCTGGAGGAGTCGCCGTCATTCGTGTCGGTGGCTCGTCAGAGGTTGAGGTTGGTGAAAAGAAGGACAGGTTTGTGGATGCCTTGAATGCTACTCGTGCTGCTGTAGAGGAAGGCATTCTTCCTGGTGGGGGTACTGCTTTGCTCAAGGCTTCGCGTACTCTTGATGACGTCGCGACTAGCAACTTTGACCAAGCTCTCGGTGTTTCGATCGTCAAGTCTGCCATCACTAAGCCTGCGCGCACTATTGTCGAGAATGCTGGTGGTGAGGGATCAGTTGTTGTGGGAAAGCTGATTGATGAGTTTGGAAGTGATTTCAACTACGGCTTCGATGCGTCGAAGGGCGAGTTCTGCGACATGGTTGCCAGCGGAATCATTGATCCGTTCAAGGTCGTGCGGACTGCGTTGATTGACGCGAGTGGAGTTGCTTCGTTGCTTGGAACTACGGAGTGCACTATTGTTGAGGTGCCTGAGGAGAAGCCTGCTGCTGCTGGCATGCCTGCCGGTGGCATGGGAGGCATGGGCGGTGGCATGTTTTAAGGAAGATTGTAAATAATAAGATGATGATGATTGAACGCGGGATGTAATATGTCATTCTCCTAGTTACTAGTAAATAAATAAGCTATTTTATGCATTCTATCTCGCCTTTGCATCCGTAAGGTTATCTATTCATCAAAAGTAAACAAAGCGACTTGGAAGTTTAGGGTACGGGTTCTTGAAGCGGGTGGCTGGGAGCGCAGCGCAGACGTGATCCGGCATCGGCCGCGTCCAGAGTTTGTCCCGCGTCAAACCCACCACAACAAACACCCGAACGAGGATATCAAGTCCCGACTCTGCGCCTGATCCTGTTATTTTTATTCGTCCAATAGCTTCATATTACAAGCAGCAATGTCTGGAGGCAAGGGAAAATCTCATGGAGGAAAGGCAGGTCCGCGTGAGGGACGCGCGCAGATTTCGCATTCAGCGCGAGCTGGTTTGCAGGTAAGTCTCGAGATTGTTTGCAGCGCATACGACGAGGCCCACGAGAGAGAAAGAAAGAGGCCGGTAATTGCGTGCTGTTGCTGAGATAACATTATATTCATAAAAAAGATGTTGCTTTGGAATAGTAGAATTGCTCAAATGTTGCTGGGTCTGTCTCGTGCCTCTCTCGCCACTCGTCGCTGCTGCTTCCCTCTGTCCAGAGCTAACTCTGTATCAATCAGTTCCCTTGCGGTCGTGTTAAACGTTTCTTGAAGCACAACTCGCAGAACAAGATGCGTGTTGGTGCTAAGGGTAAGCTCCTTGTTTCTATGTTTCGCGGCCTGCTTGTGGTGCCCGGCTCTGTCTGTTTAGGGTTGCTTGCTAACCAGGTCTTCTCTCGCCTCGTACAGCTGCGGTCTACGTCACCGCCGTTCTCGAATATCTCACCGCAGAAGTCCTTGAGCTTGCTGGCAACGCAGCGAAGGATCTCAAGGTCAAGCGCATCACTCCGCGCCACCTTCAGCTCGCTATTCGTGGCGACGAGGAGCTGGACACGCTGATCAAGGCCACGATTGCCTACGGTGGTGTGTTGCCGCACATCAACAAGGCGTTGCTGAAGAACGTCGATGCGAAGAAGAAGAAGTGAGCGCCGTAGGAGTAAAGAGTGTACGATGAGCAGTGCGTTTGTTATTGTGATTGTTTGTATTTGTATGTACATCAGTAATTGTCTTTTTCCTAAATAATGCAGGTTGTCTTCTAGTTTTTAAGTTATGGTGTAGCGCTTACATAACACAACACGTGCGGCAGTGCAGCTCAGCCGTAGCTCACGGACGTTGGGCACGTGGCACCATGAGGTCAGGGATATGCCGAAAGAGGCAATTGTTTGGGAAGACGGCGCCGCACCACTCGTCAATCAAACTGAGCCCCGTTCCTCGCCCAAACTGCCCGGTCCCCAGCGCGGATTTTCTCCCTCCTTTTTCTGCTCGTCCGGCCGCTTCATTTTGTATTCTTTTATCTTCTGCTTTGTCTTTTTTTTTTGGACCTTTAGGTAAACATGCGCTTCGACACCTCCTCGCTCCTGCTCCTCGCGGCTATCGCGTCCTCCACCTCCGCGCTCGTCGTCGAGTCCCGGCACCGGCGCCAGACCGCCTTCCAGCTCGCGCCAAAGTCCTTCCGCCAGTCCGTCGCCTCGATCTCGGCGACCGAAAAGGACCTCTTGAGCTGGCTTGCCGTTCAGTCCGACGTCTCCTTCGACGGCATCCTCGCAAACATCGGCCCTGACGGCGTAAATGTTGCCAACGGCGGCGTGCTGCCCGGCGTCGTCGTCGCCAGCCCCTCAACCTCCTACCCCGACTACTACTACCACTGGGTCCGCGACGGCGCCATCACCATGCGAGCGCTGGTTGATCAGTACTCGGCCTCCGGTGACTCGAAGATCAAGCAGATCGTGGACGACTACATCGCCAGCAACAGAGTCACCCAGCGCGTCGACAACCCTAGCGGATCGTTCGCCGACTTCCAAGGTCTTGGTGAGCCCAAGTTTCATGTCGATGGCTCTGCCTTTGTGGAAGAATGGGGAAGGCCTCAGCGTGTATGTCTTTTCCTTTTTTATTGTTGGCTTCGCGTGAGCACATTCTGACCTTTCCCGCAGGACGGCCCGGCTCTTCGCGCAATCACTGTCATTGAGTATATTTATGCTCTCACTCAACATACCTCCTCTCAAATCTCAGACTATAAGTATATTTATGATGAAGTCATCAAGCCCGATCTCGAATACGTCTCAAAGTTCTGGGCTCATCCCGGCTTTGATTTATGGGAGGAAGTTAACGGTTTGCACTTCTTCACCGCCATGGTCCAGTTCAAAGCCATGACTATGGGCGAGCATATCGCAGAGAGTTTTAAGGATCCTGGTGCTGCTCAATGGTATCGCGCGCAGGCTGTCGGACTGCGTGGATTTTTAAGAGCCTTTTGGGATGACGAGAAGGGGCATATTGTAGAGACTCTTGGGTCGCCTCGGTCAGGTCTGGACGCTGCTATTATCCTTGGTGCGATTCATGGTGGATCAGAGTCTGTTTATCCTTTACACTCTGATGCTATGATTGCTACTATCGTTGCTCTTATTGAAGACATGCGAACTCGATATGCAATTAACATTGCTGACTCTATGGACTTTAACGAGACTAAAGAAGATATTCCTGCGTCAGTCGGTATCGGTCGCTATCCTGAGGACATCTATGCGGGAGGCGACAAGCAGGCTGAGGATGCTGGCGAAGAGCAACTTGGGAATCCCTGGTTTCTATGCACCGCCAGCGTCGCTCACGCTCTGTACGGGCTCGCTGAGCATCTCGCTCTGTCGGATCAATTCTTGACTATTAATAATCTTACTGCTCCGTTCTATTTGCCTCTCATTCCATCCGCCGTCACTCCAAAGGATGCGGCTTATATTGATTTCTCCACTGCCGCTGATCCTCTTCCAACCGCCGTCAAGCTTGCTTTCGGACCCACATCCATAGAAACCCAGGCCATAATCGCAAACATCGTCCGCTATGCAGATGGTTTCATGAATGTGATTCGCAAGCATGCAGATGCTGACGGCCAGCTTTCAGAGCAATTTGATCGCGAAACGGGATTTATGCGGGGAGCGAAGAAACTCACATGGAGCTTTGAAGCGGTTTGGAATGCGGCAAAGATGAGAGATAACGCTATTAGCGCTATTCAGCGACGAATGGAGTTTTTCTCAGTGAGAGCTAAGTCGTAGTCCTTTTTCGGCATTTTTTGTTTTCTTTTTTTGTGTTTCTCTTTGTTTAATTTTGTTTTGTTTCTCTGCCTCTGTATTTTTTTAGGCTTTGATTTGGATTTTAAGTAGGATGTGGCTTTTAATGTTTATTGAAGGTTCATGTCAGTATTGTTTCGAGTTGCTTCCAAGCGTCTGACTGCTCATACATTATATATTTTTTTCTGTTCTTTTTATATTTGACTTTGGACAGCTTTGGTTTTGAATTATCGCTTGGCGCAATTTTGTGTTTTTGATTTTGCGCATTAATGAGCAACATTCATATTCACTTTAATAATATAGGATATACTATAAATCAACTGTAGCTTTTGATTTGAATTTGCGACCTCCACGATCTGCTGCGCGATATAGCAAGTTTGATCCGTAAATAAGAAAATTGAACAACACATTATCTCTTCCCACTGCCTCGATCTCATGCTCAATGATTGCTGATTTAAAGCCTGATTCAGATGGTCGCACAACTGGTACGCGAAACACTGTACCTTCTTTTGGAATAGTTTTCATTTCATTTTGTTTAGTGATGATCGCAAAGCTCGAGCGATTCTCACGGATAATAATTCCTTGAATTCCAACTCTTGTAACGCATTTTGCGCGATGAACAGTCATATAAGCGCCATGTAAATCTGCTGCTGATAGCTTTTGCGCACGATCTTGAAGTTCATGTTGAGTTTGTGTCGGTAACGGTCCGGAGGTTAAAGATAGTAGATCTGAGATGTATGATTGCCAAAGATTGTGGAGGGCGATATATAATTGGAAAACGCAAGCGTTTGGACCGAGTGTATATATCTGGGAACGCTTTTTGTCAGCTGATGAGAGTGGTTTAGGACGAGAGATTGTCGTTGAAGTAGATCTTCCCTCGTGTCCGTCAGATTCCGAATCAAGTGAATAATCATCAGATTTGACGATTGATGAGATTTGTTTGCGACGCTCTTCTGCGACGTAGATTGGATTTTTCCGTCTTGTCGGTCTTGTTCCTGTTTTATCAAAAATTTCTTGATCTTGAGATTCTTCTAATAATCGTAAATTTCGGTTTATTTTCCTTTTATTCGCAATAGTTTCTTTTCGTGACGGAGTATTTTTGGTCACTGGATCAGTTGCATCGTGCGATATGTGTCCTTGTCCGTCATCTGCATCCACCATTTCAACCTCCATTGCTCGATCCTCACTGCTTGTAGCTTTTTTACTTTTTTTCATCCTTCTTCGTTCTCGTAGTTTCTGCTTCTTCGAAGTAATTAATCGCTCCTTTTTCAACGCGCGCTCTAATCGTCTCGCTTCACGGTTATCCATAACTTTCACTCTCGAAAGCTTAGTCTCGCTCGTATAACGGTCGTTTACCAATGACTGCAACTTTTGCCCATCATTTTTCTTTTTTATCTTTGCGGCATCAGCGGATGAAGGAGGTGGTTGATCTGTTGGGTAGAGTGGTAATGGCTTATTTTTGATCTTTTCGTCGTAAAGTTGTTGCGCATCTTCAATAGTCGTGTTTGCTGAAGAAGAAAGTATTGAGAGTAACAATGATTTTTGCTTTTGTGATGCTTCTGACGACATTATGTAGAGCCGTGGAGAGAACGACGTGTTGAAGAAATAATGATGATAGTGTCGAGGCGCTGAATTATTTACAAACATTTGTTTGTTGAAATTTTAAAGTTTAAATATCCCATCGATTTGATTTGAGATTTATTTGTTGACAGTGGTTTCATCGTGATCACCAAACAATCAAAAATGAGCACTCTAAAAAGGACAATATCTACATCATCTTCTTCTGCAGTTCCTAAACGACTTCGGACACAACCTTCGACAGCAGCAGCAGCAGCGGAAGATGATGTCGATGAAGATGAGTTAATGGAACAAGACATCCCCGGCTCTGCTCCTAAAGTTGCCCGTCGAAATAAATTACGAGAAGTTAAAGCATATGATTCTGATTCCTCTGAAGGTGAATTTTTTAGCTCAGCAAGACAAAAACGAGCTTCTAAAAGCAATGATGCGGGTGATGGAGATGACGATGATGATATGTTTGGTGATGATACTCCTGCTGAGAAGAGTACCGCACCAGAACGAGATGATCGCGGGGCAGGCGAAAGTTCAGATGAAGATGATGTTGACGGAGTGTCTAAGCAATCTCGGAAAGTTCGATTTTTAGATATTTCAGAGATTGAAGGTCAAGATTTGCATGCGAGTGCAGATCAAGATGTGCTCGATGCTGCTGATGCAAATGCTGAATATGAAGATTTCGTGCGACGGCAAGCATCTGGTTCCGCGACCTCAACCTTAAAAGGGAAAGAAAAAGGCCATGATAGAATTAGTATTGACGAAGAAGAAGAAGAACAAGAGGATGAAGATCTTGATCCAGAAATTGGACTCTCAGGATCCCGGCGTCATGCGCCACAAGTCGAAGCTTTCAATATGCGTGCCGACCTCGAAGATGGCGCTTTTGACGAAGATGGAAATTATATTCGTACAACTAGCGCAACTACCGAAAAAGCAGACGAAGCGCATGATGCCTGGCTCTCTGGACTTTCTTCAGCAGAAATAAGAGCAGCTAAAAAGGCAGACGAAGCAAGGAAAGAACGTGAACTGGAAAATGAATGGGAAAGCATGAAAGAACAAGAAGAAGTAACGGCTGCTATGTTAATGGCAAGACTTATGGAACAATTGGAAGTTGCTGAGACGCCTTTGGAAGCACTAGCACGACTTGGCCCAGGGAAAAAAGCCAAGAGGAATCGAAGCAGGAGGAAAGTAGCGACTGTCGAGCAGGAAGCTTCTGCTGAAGATGTAGAGAAAGAGAAAATGAGGAAGCAGAGCGTCGAAGCTATTTCTGATGCTGCTGATAAGTTGCTGAATCGGGGTATGAACGATATTTATGACCTCACGAGAGAGCAACTTGCAAGATCATATGCAAGAGATACCGGCGAGCAGTGGAAACCACCTCGAAGTAATGACGACTACAGCGTGTGATCTATTGCAACAATAAAGTATTATTCCTTATAATAATTTGTATATTGCTAAAATTAAAAAGGCAACTCCTTCAGCAACCCCTCATGAAAATCGAAATTTAATCCGCATTTTAATATCCGTGCTCCTTCAACCACTCCTCAACAGAATTTCCATCTCTCTCCACCCACAGCGCAAAACTCTTAATCACATCCAATCCCTGTCCAACTGACCTCTCAAATCCATGGGTATCCTTATCAGCAAAGAATGACTCAATATCTTCATAGGCCTTCATAGACGAAAAGTTAACAATAGAAAGCTTGACAAAGCGATCGAGAATGACCATGTTTCCAGACATGAAAGAGTAAATAGTCGACCAATTCGATTTGATAAACTCCCACAGAGGCCAGCGAGCATTCGCGTTACTGGCTAGTGACGCCGCAAGAGTATGAAGATCCTGCACAGCGACCTTACCAGACAGCAACAATTCGATTGCACTATTGATAAGCGCCGATTTCTTGGCCCTACCAATAGCAGACAAGGCAATTTCTTTACCGTCGACAGACGAAGGGGACAAAATCTCGCTCAAGATCGTGTCGTAGATAGACTGAGCTTCTTCATCAGACAAATCTTCTTGGCCAATCACGATCGTGAAGACAGCGCGGCGGAGATTAGGATGAATAGCACTCTTGTCTCCGGCGGCGTACTTTGCGAATTGTGTTTTAGCTTCAGATACAATCGCTTTGTCCCCAGCGTTTCCAGCTACAGAAATCAAGAGCGAACGAAGCTGAACTGTAAGGTAATCATCCGAGTCCTTAAACTCCCAGCCCAATTTCTCAGTCATAGGCGACACAAGAGATCTAGTAAATGCACGAAGTGACTCTTTGACGCTATCAGGTTGCTCAAACCACGCGGATCGCAGGGTTGCCAGACGCTGCAAAACTTCAGACCAAACAATATACGAAGTCTCGCTGCGCACACCATCAAGCAAGCTCAAAATGCCAGAAGTTGAACCCAAACCAGCAAGAGCCATCGAGGAAGCATCAGCAACGAGGCCAACCTTGTCAGTAACCGAAAGCTTATCGATAGCCTGTCCAAGCTTAGCAAGGCGCTCCGGAGGATAGTTGACTCTGTAAAGACCGGTCTCGTTCTTGTTGAGCTTGTAAAAATCATTCGGCCCAAGACCAGTCAAGATAGTTTCACGGTTAGAAAACGCAGAGACGCCAGAGAGCGCGGAGGCAGATTCGGAGTCGGTATAGATTCCAAGAGGAATCCACCATTGAGCCTCATTCTCCTCCGGTTTAACGTCTCCGGCGGCGAGAAATCTGTCCTGACGAAGTGAGATTCCAGTGTCGGACTCTGTCACAGTCACAACGGGAAAACCGATTTTTGTGATCCAATCATTCATGATCGAATTGACGTCAATGCCTGAGGCACGACCGACGGCATCCCAAAGATCCTTAGTAGTCGCGTTACCGTATGCGTGCTCCTTGAGGTATGTTGAGACACCCTTCAAGAAAGTCTTAACTCCGATATGAGAAGAAATCATGCGGATTGAAGAAGCACCCTTTAGGTAACTGATCGCATCAAAGATCTGATCAATATCGAGCGCAGACTTAACTGGTACCTCGATAGGATGCGACTGGCGGAGCGAATCAAGAGCAAGGGCGCTCTGCAGAGAGTCCGAAACAAAGACTCCAAAGACGTCCCAGTCAGGATAGAGATAGTCAATAGCAAGCCATCCAACCCAGGTCGCGAAACCTTCGTTCAGCCAGAGCTCGTTCCACCATGCCATGGTAACGTAGTTACCAAACCACTGATGAGCGAGCTCATGAGCAACGACGTAGGAAACGCGGTTCTTGTACTTTGCATCACTGGTCTCGGGATCAAAGAGCAAGGCAGTGGTACGGTAGGTAATCAAACCCCAGTTCTCCATTGCGCCGTGTGAGAACTCGTGCACAGCAAGTAAATCAACCTTAGGAAGCATGTAGTCTATCTCAAAGATAGAGGAGAAGTAGTCAACAATTTTGCGAGCATCTTCCAATGCATATAAACCCTGCTTTACAATTCCCTTGGTGGTGTAGACGCGAACTGGGATCTTCGCGCCATCGTAGAGGCGGTCCGTGAATGCTTCGACGTACTCGAAGTCGCCAATAGCCCAAGCAAGAAGCTATTAAAAGTTAGAATAGCACTCAATTGATCTCTAAAATAGAAAGCAACATACATAAGTGCTCATCACTGGAGTAGTAGCAAAGGTCACTGTCTTGAGCTTTGTGCCTGCGGTTCCTGCTTTCTTGCCGTCTTCGGGGGTCTTGCTGGAGACTTCGGGCATGTTGCTCAGAGCAGTCCAATCCTCTGGAAGAGTGATTGCAAAATCAAAGGTAGCCTTTAAGGCAGGCTCGTCGAAGCTGAATTGAAATTAGTGTGGTGCCCGTTGCATGATGATAGTAGCTCATAACGTACCAAGGGAATGCACGACGGGCGTCGGTGGCCTCGAACTGAGTAGAGTACATGTACGCCTCAGCCCCAGAAGCATCGGTATACTTCGAGCGATAAAATCCAGCCATCTGATTGTTCATAGTTCCAGAGAACTCGATGGTGAGTGCAGCATGAGCAGCCTCTGCTGGAATCGGCTCGGAGAGTGTCAGCGTGACGACCTCGGCCGTCGTGTCGGTATCGATCTGCGAGACGGAGATTTCAGAGGTGGCTAGATGCCATTAGCACGACGGAAGAATAACAATGTCAAATAGCTGATTCAATTGCAAACTCACTCTTGTTGAGCTCAAGGGAGATGGCGACCTTGGAGACCTCGATCTCGCGGACATTGAGCTTGATCTCGCTGACCTTCTCGAGCACGTCGACGTCGATCTTGACGGCACCTTTGAAGGTGAATTCGGTGAAATCAAGATCGTAGATCGAGAGCGAGTAGTGGCTCGGCTTGACCGACGCAGGCAGAATCTCGCGGTCCATAATGATTGCGGTTGTGGTGATGGAGGGAGTGGAGTGGAGAGAAATAGAGCGACGGGAGACTTGCAGGACGGGGAGAGCTGACGGCTTAGGTAAAGTCCCAACAATACCAATTCTGTAAATACTAACAATCTTTCCACTGCCGCATCCACAGACTTTTGCAATAGCAGCGAGCAATGCTGTCCTTACCCCCAATTATTCCACGAGACTCACACAAGCTATGGCATAGCAAATCTATAAAACCGCATACTTTGCTGCGATCACAGCCTCGATCAAAGTACTTGCTCTGTCCGTCGCGCGTGAACGAGGAAATGATGCCGGAACTGCCATATCCCGGAGATCAGCACGCTTTCGAGGATGAAGATGAGTTCTTCAGGTCTCTTGAGGCTGACGAGGAACGGTATGCTCGAGAGATTGAGTCGATTAGGACTTTTGGGTTTACCTTCTTGCGGCCGCCCGGATTTTCAAAGACTGAACAAGCGCTTCTCGAGGAGCAGGCCACGTCGGAGTCGGCAAGCGAAGACAATGGGTTTATGGAGAATCCGAACGGAGAATTAGTTATTCTAGACGCGGACGACGGCGAAGTTGCGCTGCAGGATGGTATGGAAGGGGAAGGTGATGTCGACGAGGAGGAGTACGAAGATGAGGATGATCCCCGTGAAGTGGACGAAGATGAAGAAGCTCTTGATGGATGGAGAAGAAGACAACGACGGCGGCGAGTTCGACCTCCTATAGAAGAAGAAGAAGAAATTGATCTTGATGCTGCTATACCTGATGGCGATGACATTGCAAACTACCAAGATGACGAGTCGCAGGACCTGTCGCAGGACCAGTCGCAGGCTATCATCTCGGAGGTGGACTACGAAGAAGATGAGGAAATTACGATTGAGAGCGAACAGGTCAGTAGTCCGTTCAGAAGCAGATCAATACCTACTGCCAACGAAGACGAAGACGTCGTGGACGACGAGGATTACGATATGGCTGTTGAGTCGGACTAACCCCGCGTGCAATATTCATTAGGAGTTTGGGATTTTTTTAATGTTCATGCTCTTTAGCGTTTATTCAACATAATGACCACGTATTTCTAATTGCCATGCTCAGTTCATGATTATAAAAGCAGCATAAGCATGATAAGAAATCCTCAATTTTCCGCGACCAAGTCCTCTGCGGCTCAAAGTGATGACGTCTGACGATCACCTTCTACCGTATGCTCGCCATCTTCTCCAGTTCATTCCTCCGATTTTGCTTCCATGGCGAGTTCAAGGCCGACTCTGGCCTTATTGAGCCCGCTCGCACAGAATACTTTTACTAGTAAAAGGGCTTTGAGCACCTTTAACTCGTTTCGCCCGCTCTTGAAGACGCCGGAATCACTGAACTATACAACTCGCCGCTCATTCGTGGTCCCATACGCTAAACTTGTCGAGAGCACTGGCTTGATCGATAAGGCAGAAAATGAAGGACTACTATACTTTGATAATATTTACCCGGTGCGTCACAGTCTTTGGGATTTTCGTCAGTCCCTTCTTAAGCTAGTGTCCAGGTTTGAGTCCACGAACGTGCTCGAACATATACGCGCGAATATCATCCCTGATGATCTACCGATTGCTTTATGCAAAGTCATTCCTCGCCCAAAAGATGGAGGTGCCATTGTCAAGTTTAGAAATGATAGTGCTTTGCCGGAAGCTGAAGTTGAGAAACGCATTCAGGAATTTGCTGACGAGCATACTTTAAGGCCTTGGTTCAACCCGTTCCATTCTACTCGTGCTTTTGTTATTCGTGGAACGCCGTGGATTGAAGATTTGCATCGGTTTCCTGCATCGAGACTTCGAGTGGAATTTGAAGGACCTGATGTTGACCAAGAGACTTTGTATTTGCTATTCCGCAGATACGGATTAATTCGCGAAATTACTCCACTCTCACCTGGAGTAAAGGATCTTCCGCGATATGCAATTATCCAATATGTCAGTCTTCGCTCTGCAGCCTCTGCCCGAAACTGCTTGCATGGACTCGTTGCTTCGAATGGCACAAAATTGCATATTCATTACGAAAATGCTTTGAAGAAACATATTATTAGGGAATGGTTTTTTGCTCATCCGCGTATAGTAATCCCTGCCCTAGCCGCTCTGCTCGCCGCTATCACGGTCGCGATCTTTGATCCGATTCGCACGTTCTTTATCAAACGCAAGATCACAAAGAGATTTACTTTATCTGAAAACAAGATTATCAAATATCTCAAGGAGCAGACGACATCGGCGCTGAATACTATAATGACGACAGGAGGTCTCGGACGATTTGTTCGGAAGCAAGATGATGCTGCTATGCAAATCGGACTTGCTGATCGTAAGGACGTCATCGATCACTTGAAGCTCTTGATTAATGAAACTCCGGAGACGTTTATTGTCGTACAAGGACCGCGAGGTAGTGGAAAGGTGGATTTAGTACGCGAATATATTGTCAAAGACCGCGATAAGTAAGTGTCTCTTTAGATGTATTCATTTTTCAGTTCAATTATTAATAATTTATAGCACTCTGACGATCGACTGCCAGCGCTTAGTTGAAACACGCTCCGATGCTCTCTTTATCAACGAACTTTCAAATCAGACCGGCTACTTCCCAGTCTTTCCCTGGATGAACAGTGTATCATCATTCATCGATCTCATAGCGCAAGGTCTTATCGGCCAAAAGGCTGGCTTCTCAGAGACCTTAGATGCGCAATTCAAGAATATCCTGGAGAACGCTTGCTCTGCCGTCAAAGAGATTGCTCTCGATGCTCATAAGCGATCGATCACCAAGCCTGCCGCAAAAGGAAACGATGATGATTGCGGTACAATGAACTTGATTGCAGGGCAAGACAGTGGTGCAAAATCTGATGTTTCGGACGAAGATTTCTTCATTGGATCTAAGACTAGCAGACCTGTCGTTGTTATCGAGCATTTCTTATATCGAGGAGATAAGAATGAAGCAATGTATCGCACGCTTGCAGAATGGGCGTCAGTACTTGTAGTAGCTAAAGTTGCCCATGTGATTTTTGTTACTGATGATGTTGGATATTCTAAAATTTTGCAAGAGTCAATGCCAAATTCTGTTTATAATACGGTAACTGTTGGCGATGCTCCTCCTGATGTTGCAAAGTCGTTTGTGAGACGACATGTCATGGCTCTTCCTAATGAAGGAAATTTTAATCAGGAAGAGACGTTGAAGGGTCTTGATAGTGCTCTTGAGCCGTTGGGCGGCCGAATGACTGATCTCCTTGCTTTAGTCCGTCGGATATCTATCGGTGAAACCAGCAGGCAAGCAGCTGATGAGATGATCAGACAGAGTTCGATGGAGATTATCAAAAGATTTTTGAAGGCCGGTGAAGGCAAGCCTTGGAAGTCTGAACAAGTGTGGATGATTGTGAAGGGTCTTGCGACGGCAGATGATCTCCGATATAACGAATTACTCTCTGATCCACTGTTCAAGGGCGGTAGTGGAGTCATTTCCGCGCTTGAACACGCAGAGTTGATCACAGTTACTGAACGAGATGGTCGATCAAATTCAATCAAGCCAGGAAGACCGATTTACAGAGCTGCGTTTGAGAGATTGATTCGAGATAAGGGTCTATATGCCGACCTTGAGATTGAGAGATTGACTTCTTTATCGAAGGTTCTTACAGACTCGATATCTAAGAGTGAGGATGAATTGGTGAAATTATCGGCATTATTTACACCAAAAGGACCTGCTGTTGATGTCAGTGGTCGACTGAAGTTTCTAGCCGATGACATTCAGGCAAAACAGCAGAAAATTACGCAGTGCTACAAGCAAATTGCTGAACAGAAGAAGGTTTTAGCTCTCGTATATTAGATCATTTGATGAAATTTGAATATCTCCCTATCACTTCGATAATATTATTACTGTTAAACAATAGCTAAGCAAGTTTGTAACCTCTTTGCAACTGTTCTAGAACAAGTTTACCCTTAACGTCACCTACTTTGCTACAAACAGCAGATTCAATTGCAGTCCATACATCATCTCCAATCTCTGTATCAATCGCCATCGGTTCTGGAGCGGCAGCTTGTTCAGGTAAATGTAACGATTCTGCAGGTTTCTCCTCATTCGCGCTGACCATGGCCATAAGCGCAGCTTTTCCTTCTTCATCAACGATTTCACTCACCGTCTTTGTATCCGATACGACTTTTCCTTTACTGAGTAGTTTAATTGAACCAGATACATTAGCTTCCGAAGAGATTTTAGTCTTGAGAGTGAATATTGTGTCGGCGTAACTTGCAGAGATCGAGATGTTGAATTTTGGAGGACGAAGTGATTTTATGCTGATTGTAGCTTGCTTTGATACGATTTCTGATGCTGATTCTTCTGTCTTTTGGCGTTTTGGATTTGGCATTTGCGGTAGAAGAACCTATATCATTTCATTAGCATATCGACTTGAAGCAGCTCTGAGCATTGAAAGTCTTACTAGACCGGGCTTTGCTCCGACTTGCTTCGGATCTCTGGCATAATCATCTCCATATTTTATAGGCTGATTTGAGAGAAGCGATAGAAATGCCTTTGTGAATGTTATTTCGTCGACCTGCGCCATTGTTGCTGGACTGTAGATTGTTTGGATCTGATGTCAGAAAGATCCACGAAGTAATTAGCAGGCGCGTTTTGGTAATCACTGCTAACGCGTGTTTCTTATATTCTCGATATAATAACATTAAGATAATGGACCGAAGCTGAATAGCAGCACACACAATGTCTAGAATACAGCAATTTCTCTTGCTCTTATTAGTATGTGCATCGTACGTATCTGCAAATATTGAGCAAGTTCGTTTTATTGCACCATTTACAACGACACCGCCTACTGAATCAGACAATTGGGCGTTATCATTACCTCCATTCGTCGCACCACTATCAATACAGAATCCATCTGCGGTAAAGACGGTTGATCCACAGTTTCCTAGCGATGAAAATACGAGATTTATGACAGAAGAATACTATCTTCTGACTGATCTTCAAAAGGGGTCATTCTATGAATTTCGAGTTTGTTGGCCCGCAAGCGTATGGCTCTTACGTGTTCAGTCTGGGACTGCATTACTAACGTTTGTCAAATTGTAAGATGCCGCTAGATTTACAAGTCGGTGTTCAAAAAGCTTCAGAATTTGATCCGAGTTCGCCACTGTATGTACCGTCTGAGGACACGAACGTGATGTACGCGTATATCAAATACTCGTCGCAGTATTATTCCCATATCAAGCAATTGATGGAGAAACCTAATCCCGTGTCATTTGAATTGAGTACGCTTTTTTCCCATCTTGTTCTGCCAGTTCTCCCTTGAGTCTTTTTTGCTAACTAATGGATTACATGCAGTTCTCTCGAAATGTACTTTGCTAGTGGTCTTGGGAGATTCGGTCTTGATGCAGAGTTTGTTAGTTATATTAGGAGTTCTCGGATGGAAGTACGGGTCAGTGTGGTATTATCGGATGCTGCAGCAGATTGCAAGGCATGATTATTTGACTGAAGTTGAAAAGAAGAAGGAGTAAGCGGGCGATGTGGATTGAGCAGAGATGCTGATATTGGATATCGCGAATCGGCAAAGATGCACAATTGCATATTGTACGATGGGAGTTTGGAATCGTTATTGGTTTGTTAAAACTAATTGATAAATTTGCTTCTACATATTCAACTCTCCTTATCCTCAACGAACAATTATGGTGCACACCGAGGCATACGTAAATATTATATAAGCTTGCTGATAATCTTTGGCGTATCCGCCAAGACACTTACGCATTTATGTAGTATCCATTGCCGCACGACCGCCCTCGGACAAGAACGGCCGCCTCTGCTTGTTCACCATCATCACATCCTTACCTTTTATCGCTGTTTCCTCTTTTGCATTCTTACGTGATTTAAAAATGGTACGTATGATTGCTTGATTTTATTATTTGACTGGGTTCGGATGTGTTTGTTGGTGCTGCGTCGTGTTGAGACGCGTAAGCCAGGGGGCGCCTTTTGCATACAGATCAATGTGCGTTGATTGAATCAGCATACCCTGAGATACAAGTAATCATGCCAATTCTCAAGTGTTTTATCTTTGGTTGTGGCTTATGAACAAACCTAGATTGCATTGTTGGATTTGATGAGTGATGAGCGGCGATCACGAGAGATTCTTGATTATTTGTATCTTGTGGACACTCTGGCTGGAGTATAATGCGACAATAATTCAACGGAGATAATCGAATCAATATGAACGAAAGATTTTTTTAGCATTATTTGCTAACGATTTATATATAGTCTCGATCTGGGTATGCACGTCCAATGCGTTATCAACTGCACAACCATAAACTAATTTTGGCCAAAAACCTACAGTGTCTCCCTTAGCAACGAATGCCAAACTGCATTCCAAGAGCTTAAGCTCGGAAAGTCAATCAAGTTCATCATTTTCAAATTGAATGATGCAAAGACTGAGATTGTTGTCGACGAGAAATCTACTAGCTCTTCGTATGATGATTTCATTGCAGCATTGCCTGAGAATGATTGCAGATACGCTGTCTATGACTTTGAGTATGAGTTGGGAAGCGAGGGAAAGAGGTGCGTCTGATGTTAAATTTTTTATATTTCATGATGAAGCGGTTGCTGATACAGCTATTATTACAGATCTAAGATCTGCTTCTACATCTGGTCTCCCGATACGGCCCCTGTCCGAGTAAGTATTTTGTTAGTCTACTATATACCACAGTCACATACTAATAATCTCTTGAAATCGCAGAGCAAGATGCTTTACGCCTCGTCCAAAGATGCTATCCGTCGCGCTCTGAGCGGTATCGCTTCAGAAATCCAAGGTACTGATTTCAGCGAGGTCGCCTACGAGTCTGTCCTCGATAGAGTTTCCAAGGGTGCTGGATCGCACTAAATCCATGCATATCTTCCCTCTCTAACCATTTATTAAACACTCTCGTGTTTTATTATTACTATTTCTTTGAATAAGGATTTGGTATGCTCTTTATAGTTTTTTCGTTGGTTGAAAACCGGTTGCAAGTTGTCTATTTTGCTGTTGATTTTATCTCTTTCTTTTGTTAGTCTGCAAGAGATGTACTTGTGAAGAGTAATGTACAAATTAAAATTTGCTTCTTTCATCAGTTTTGAATGAACTAATTGAATGGATAAGATGCCAGGTTCAAATCGTAATGGACATTATTACATAGTCTATTTAAATTGTAGAGTGCTAGCTGTGCGAATAGAATATATATAATGCGCAAACAGCTTAATTATATGCGTGAAGCTTCACTGCAAATATATTGGTCTCAGTAAATCTATTAGATTGACGTTTATTAATCATGTTCCGAGCTGTACGAGACTTTGAAATGAAAAGCCGGTTTAAAGATTGACATTCGACGATATAGTGGTCCATATTGCAGCTATATCTAAATACAAGTATAATATGTCACTGGGGCTGAACTGATACCCTGTTGGTCTCATTCGCGAGTTTTAGACAAACCGCATGGTCACTCGCAAGCGACCGAACTTTGCAAGCTGCTATTCAACTGCAAAACAGTAGTACAAAGCACCACTCACAACCTCAATTTAACCAAACGCGTGAATTTGTCTCGGCGTATAAGGCTCCTCAAGATACTTGATTTCATCCTCTTCAAGCGTCTTATCGCTAGCAGCGACGGCTTCTTCAAGTCTCTTAATCGAAGAAATTCCAACCAACGGACTGCTAACTTTACTAATAACCCACGAAAGACCAACTTGCGCCATAGACCATTCCCTCTTTGCAGCAATTTCTTCAACGCGCTCAATGATAGCATTTGCCGCTTCACCATCACTAAGATCGTAAAAGGCACTAGAGAATCTAGATGACGTCTTCGTAAATTCTGATCTAGCAGTCGACTTTGAAAGAGGCTTAGCAAGACTACCACCAGCAAGGGGACCCCACGGAATAATGCCAACGCCCGTTAAGTTGCAATACTTGATCATCTCGCGCTCTTCCTCGCGGTACAGCAAGCTGTATTCGTTCTGCATCGAGATGAACTTAGTCCACCCATTCTTCTCTGCACATGCCTGCATCATCGCAAATTGATAAGCATACATGCTGCTAGCACCAATATAACGAACTTTTCCTGACTTGACTAAATCATTGAGTGCGCTCATCGTCTCCTCAATTGGAGTCGCATAGTCAAATCTATGGATTTGCAAAAGGTCGATATAATCGGTTTCCAAGCGTTCCAAACTCGCATCAACTTGTTCAAAAATAGCAGTACGAGAGAGACCCATATGGTTTGAAATTTTGCTATTCTGTCTAGAATCAGATAAACCGACTTGAGAACGAGGATCCTTAGGGACGTAGAAGTGACACTTCGTAAGGATTTGAATCTCAGATCGAGGGATGTTGTATTTTTTGAGCGCAGCAGCGATGATTCTCTCGGAGTCGCCGAGGGAATAGACATTAGCGGTATCCCACTACAAGCGCCAAAGTTAGTACGAAGATAGTATATCGAGCGTGATCAGAGAGTACGCACGGTGGTGACGCCCATATCGTAGGCGGCTTTCAAGATGGGAAGAGCCTCTTCTTCTTCGAGAATCCACTGTCGCCATTGCTTGTCTTTTCCATATTCGTGTTAGCTGAATATAATATGGCGTATATGCGGGTGAGAAAACATACTACCAAAGGTCATGCAACCCAGAATGGGGACCGACACGCGGAAACCGCTAGTTCCCAATCTGCAGGCGGAAGTTAGCATCTGTAGACAAGCACAATGACAGAAGTCAGGCAATACACTACCTCTTGTAGATAGCAGCAGAAGTCATATCGGTGGCGCAGAATCTGGAATTTAGTAGGAAAGGACGTGCCTATTTATGCATCACCAGGGCGGCGATCAGAGCCGACCGGAATACAAACCTACAGAACTTGAGGACGCGGAGATCCGCACCGGAGATCCGCACCAGATCCTCGAGCGGAGTTAGGAACTATTTGTATTCTCCGCGCCAACGACTGCAGGCTGCGGCAAGACACCACATTATCAATCATGAAGGCTTATTGTCAGGAGGAGTACCGAAGCAAAATGCCCATTGATGAAATTTGACCTCTATGCTCCAGATTCGCACGTTCACAGACTACTAAACATCTAATGAACCCGAAAGACTACCTCCGTCAACTCGAATCTTGATAGTTTCACTCAAGCAATTAACAGTCTAATCGCTAGTTGGGCAAACGCAAGTTTATGTTTATAATAATCATTTCAGGGTTTTGAAATGAGACCGGTTTAAAGACTGTCAACTACGATATAAGAACGTGTAGTGCAGTCAGTTCCTAGTGTAAGATGTCACTGTGGTTCAATGATCTCTCTTGATCGCTCATGATATGAATTGAATCGTCAATCGCAAGCAATAGATCTTTCCCTGCCGCTGAAAAAGAGTAGTAGTCGTAAGAATTCGACAGATTTTCTAGAACTCGCATTTTAAATTCATTGTTGTTGAATTTCGCAACTCACTGAAGGATAGAGGATTCCTAAATCTTGCCATGAATCAAAATTCGACTCTCGAATCGTTATTAGAAAGCAAAACGCCGCACGTTTTCGTTACTGAGCATTAACAGTGACCTCAGCGCTAATACCTCAGCGATAATACTAGAACGAGATCAACTGTTAAAAAAATAGACAGAAGAGAGAGCGGTACGAATGATGAATAAGAGAGTATAAGTAATAAAAAATATCATTCAATCAATTGGGTCGAATAACTAGACAAATACTTACAAATACAACACAAATGACTATCATCACAAATTCTAAAAAAGGAGACTATAACAAAAGTCCCTCACACTTAGTACTGATTAAGTAAACCCGTGAATAGGTTTCGGAGTGTAAGGTTCCTCAAGATAACTGATCTCTTCGTCATCAAGAGTCTTATGGCCAGCAACGACGGCTTCTTCAAGTC
The DNA here is from genome assembly GCA_030568295.1 of Myxozyma neotropica. Lineage (NCBI taxonomy): Eukaryota > Fungi > Ascomycota > Lipomycetes > Lipomycetales > Lipomycetaceae > Myxozyma > Myxozyma neotropica. The sequence goes on from JAJLTU010000028.1 coordinate 52,573, forward strand.
TCTCAATAGAAGAAACTCCGACCAATGGACTGCTAACCTTACTCACAATCCAAGCAAGACTCACTTGCGCCATAGACCACTTCTTCTTCTCAGCAAGCTCTTCGACACGATTAATGATAGTGGTTGCCGCTTCCCCATCTCTAAGATCGTAAAAAGTCTTAGCGAACTGAGATAGCGCCTTCAACGACTCCGACCTGGTAGTCGACTTTGAAAGGGGCTTAGCAAGACTACCACCTGCAAGGGGACTCCAGGGAATAATACCAACGCCCGTCAAGTTGCAATACTTAATCATCTCACGCTCTTCCTCGCGGTACAGCAAGCTGTATTCGTTCTGCATCGAGGTGAACTTAGTCCACCCATTCTTCTCTGCACATGCCTGCATCATCGCAAATTGATAAGCATACATGCTGCTAGCACCAATATAACGAACTTTTCCTGACTTGACTAAATCATTGAGTGCGCTCATCGTCTCCTCAATTGGAGTCGCATAGTCAAATCTATGGATTTGCAAAAGGTCGATATAATCGGTTTCCAAGCGTTCCAAACTCGCATCAACTTGTTCAAAAATAGCAGTACGAGAGAGACCCATATGGTTTGAAATTTTGCTATTCTGTCTAGAATCAGATAAACCGGCTTGAGAACGAGGATCCTTAGGGACATAGAAGAAGCACTTGGTAAGGATTTGAATCTCAGATCGTGGGATGTTGTATTTCTTGAGAGCCGCGGCAATGATTTTCTCGGATCCGCCGCTGGAATAGGCATTAGCGGTATCCCACTGCAAGTAGCTCGCGTTAGTACGAAGATAGCATATTAGGCGTGATCAGAGTACACACGGTGGTGACGCCCATATCGTAGGCGGCTTTCAAGATAGGAAGAGACTCTTCTTCTTCGAGAATCCACTGCTGCCATTCCTTATCTTTTCGAAGTGTTAGCCGAATATATATAGTAAATATAATAAAGGGCGAAATCACATACATCCAAAACTCATGCAGCCCAGGATAGGGACTGACACGCGGAAGCCGCTAGTTCCCAATCTGCAGGAGGGGATTAGTATCTGCAGACAGGCACAGGGACAGCAAGAAGACACCACACTACCTCTTGTAGACGACTTCGTTTTCGGTAGCAGAAGTCATTTTGGATGTGAGGAGAATTGTTTGATGTGGAAAGATAATCTGGATTTCATCCGGACAGTGCCTATTTATATATCCGCCAGAATAGTGACTGCTGACGAGCAGAATACAGCAGCTTGAGGCTGCGGAGATCCGGAGATACAGTCTCGGGGATCCGGTGTGGCTAAAATCAGGCCGTTTGCATAACGCACAGCGCCTTGTAAACTCGGCATTGCGTGGAGATTCTCCGCGGCCGGCGAATGCGGCTCCGCTCACTTTCTCATCAACCTGGGAAAACCGCCATTATCAGATGGCGAATCGGAAGAGAACTTGACCGCAAAAAACGCAAGGCTATGACAATTTAAATAAGTTGTCATCCAAATGCAAATACCCATTTGTTGGCATTTGATCTCTACACTTCAGATTAGAAAATTCGGTAAACAACATATCTATATTAAAATTAAAAGATCTAAAAAACTCGCTTTTGCTCCCCATCCGAAAGACGGTCGTCATCGACTAGGATATCTTTCTTCCCATCGTCTCTGATCTTCTCATCCAAACTCCCAATCTCAGGCTCATCAGCCAAATCCCTACTCTGCTCCCTCGCATCATCCAGAAGCTTAAAGTAATATCTCCGCTCGTCTCTCTTGTAGAAATACAGCACGACAAAAGTCCAAAGAATCAAAGTACCAGAAACACAAGCTCCGAAGACGAAGCCACGGTGGTATTCAGGTGCTGTTGAGCTTTGCCAGAAAATGGTAGGCGTCCAGGCAGTTGACTGTTGAGCGATAGTGTTGACTAAAATGAGAATGGTAGATCGATATTCATCGTCATGGCGAACGATGTCATTGATCCATCCGTATAGCACCGAAGACATTGAGTTGGAAGTATACTGCACCAAGAACGCATACCATTTAGCGTTCTCGGGTACATTCCAGATGGCAAGGATAACCATATTAGTCCAGTTGAACAACTGCGGCAAGCACAGGAAAAACCAGCGGGATCGGAAGATATCTGCACCAAAGCACGAAATAGCGACGTACAAGATTCCAAGGGCGGGAGCGATTGCGGAAATAGTATTAAGTCTTCCGACAGTGAATCGGTTAAGCGACTTGAGCCAAAGAAGGAAGACTCCATATCCCTGAGCTGAAGAGTTCCAGAACAAAGTGTCCCACACGGCGAGGACGGGAAGATGCCAGGTCGAAAAGGTGCGCTTGATGGTTTTCCATGAGAATCCCTTCTTTGCAAAACCGCTTCGTTTGGCTCGTTGACGAGCAAGCTCGGCGTCCCTTTCAGTGAAGAAGTAGGAGTGTAACTTGTCTGGGGTACCAGGCCAGATGAAGAAACCCATGATACCGATGGGGATAGTGATAATAGCATCAATGATAAACATCCAACGCCAGCCAGCAAGCCCGCGAACGCCATCCAAGTTGTCGAAAATTGCACCTTGAAGTAATCCAGCGGTGCAAGATCCAAGCATAAGACCCATGTAGAAAATACCACCACGACGCTGGATCTCATGGCTTTTAAACCATGCACCAAGGACGTAGTGAACACCGGGAAAGAAAGGAGCTTCAGCGGCACCGACTAAGAATCTGTAAGCCATCATCTCCCGCTGCGACTTGGCGCTGTACTGAGCGAGAGTGAAGAAACCCCAGACAATATCAAGACCAGGGATAAGAAGCTCCATGCGGACCTTGGGGAAGAGGTAGAGGAAAGGAAGCTGGAATACGACACAGCCGACGTTGTACATAATTTGAAGATTGGTAAGATCATTTCCAGACATGTTCAAATCCTCCTTCATGCCAGAAGCGTAGGCGTTGTCTATATAGTCTTGTTAGTCGCGACTCAAAAAGGCGGCTCGGTTACATATTCAAATATACGTACTGACGTTGGTTTGATCCAAGTTCTTGACCCAATAACTCAGGAAACAGTATGAAGTAATAAGCAAATCCAATTTGATAATATATCTGCGTTCCTCTGGGGTATCGTTCTCATCGAACCAGTGGTACCACTTGTGTTGTACACCCTTCCGCTCATAGAGGTCGCGATACTCGTACTCGTCGAAGAATTTGTACCATGGCCGCTTCTCGGGAAGGGGAAGGATAGGAAGCACTTCCTGCCCGTCAATCAACCGGGTCTCAATGCCATGTTCTAGCTTGGTGAGTTCTGTTGAAGCCATTGTGGGTGAAAAGAAAAACCAGAGCGTGAGAGAGCAAAGATGCAGGACAGAACAGAGACAGAACAGCCAGTTTATATGCCCTCGGTAGCAACGGCCCGACGCGACAAGAAAAAGCTTGATATTTCGCCATAGTGCTGGCAACGAGAGTATTTCGTGAAGCGATGGCTCAAAAATCTTGCTTGGAGTGGCTAGGTTTGACGTGACGTGCGGGCAAGGGCCGGTTTTCGTCATATTGCGTGCTCGTTCTCATGAGCCACCACCACAACCAGGTACTGCTCAATAGCATAGAACCGAGGAAGGCTATCTTTGTATTTGGTGTCAGTGCTGCGTTCTGTTCTGCGTTATCGCAAAAGGGTTTGCGAGCGGAGTGCGCAGCAGCTGCGCTTCTGGCCTATCTAATCATCTGCCGAACAGCAGTCGCAGATCAATCCAAATTATGAACTATGCAAAAGGCCGCGCAAAAGCGCATGAAAATTCTCGACGGTCAGTCAATTAAGAGGACGGAACAGCCACCGGCGACCTGTCTAGAGTAGACAAGTCTGGGGCGATTGCAGAGAAGAGTATCGGCGCACGAGCCAATGTTCGCTCACCGCCGTGTGGCTTGAAGCCCGCACGCAATCGAGGGCTTTTAGATCGCAACGCGGCCGCCAAAGTTTAATAGTTTGCCGTTATCGGATATTCTGACTGTCTACAAGGTGTCGTTCAGGATAACTTCTGGCTCTGTACAGATGCTGTTCGGATAAGCTGTCTGTCAATTTGTGGTCATTATAGGAGATTATAAGAATATTAGATCTAAATATGCTGAGTCGTAGGCGTGGCATGACTCAGTCTAACGACTAGCGCGAGTCATCCTCCTCGTTCAGGGTGTAATTAGTCCCCCATCAATCTTCTCCTGCTCCTTCTTCCACAACTCGACCATACTCTCAATTTTACCCAATAATCTGTCAACGTGCATTCCACCACCAAAATCCTTCAATTCCTCCATTGCTGATATGTATTGCTGAGCATGAGCTTCGTAATGTTCTTGAATGATATCCCTTGCATCTGAATTTTCAAGAGTCATGGCGCATTCGGGATGAGGGCAAGTCCAAGGTCTTGGTGGTAATGACTCTGAGACAAGCAAGGGCTTTAGATGAAATGAAGCTTTCAGGCGGCGTTGGATGTTTCCGATTATTGCCTCATACATTGCTTCATCTGCTAAATTTTTCAATCGTAAGCCATCATTTAGCTCCTCCTCTCCTCCGTCATTCTCTCCTTCACTTTCAGGCTCTGTAATATTCGTCGCAGTATCAAGCAAAACCTGTGATTGATCAAATGCACTGCTGGCTTCATCAGTATTGTCCTTGTGCGGAGACATCAGCATGTTGAACGCCTCATCAACCTCTTCTCCAATTTGTGGTGACGCCACAGAGGCTAACGGTCCAGACGGGCGCAATCGTGGCACTGCTTTAATAGAATGACGAAATAACTTGAAAGAATCTTGCTCGTCTTCCTCATTGGTGATAATAATTTCCTGTTCTTCGTCAGTATGACTCTGAATATCTTCAACCTCCTTCAATCTATTCTCAATCAGATTCTTTAGTGAAATCATATAATTAACCTGCAGTTTGAAATTATCGCCGTCTAGTACTAACTGACTCTTATTAGATTCAACTAAATTCAAAATGCTATCAACTCTCTCGCAAAATCGGCGCATATTGGCTACTCGATCCATTAGTCGATTCCAAGTATCTTCGCTAAATAATATCTTCTCCTTCAAAAGCTTCTTGGCATTTGCAAAGAACTCTGTACTGTTTTCGAGAGATAGTGAAGGTGACTTGGGGCCGAAAAGAACCAATACATCAGCAGCTGAATCACAGAAATTAGAGAATGTTGAACGAGCAGAGAGTATTAATTGTGAAACAGTCAGTGATTCAGTTTTAATTCCAGTATTTGATATTTCGCTTGATCGTTTCCGTTTTCGGGATTGGAAAGACTCTAAATCGCTTTGATCATAATCGGAATCTGTCTTGAGATTGTCTAAAGAGCTGACTTTTACCGACATCTTTTCCGAAATTTCCTCCACGGAGGACTTTACACCCCCAAAAAATCAATCAGCCAAAAATAAGGAACTAGCATGATTCGAGAAACTTACTCTGTATTCGATACTAGCGATAAACGTCCGTAAGAGTAAACTGTCTTCCCAATAAGAGTCTCTCAAAAGCCGTGATATAATAAATTTGTGATGCTTCGATAATAAGCCGTAAAATATTATTTGATTAAACTCTTCTCGATACTAATTTCCTATTAGACAACAATGATTACTCTTAAACGATAGACATTGTACGCACTCGATCGTTAAGTTGATCAAATAGATCATTCGGCGACGCGTCCTCGTCATCGTCATCAGTCATTTGTTCAGTAATCCAATCTATCATAAAAGCTCATAAGTCACAATTCAATTACTATATTAGCTCTTCAAAAAAGAAAAGTTAGACATTGCATACGCCAAAATTTCGTTTTTTCAATTATTTCATTGAAAATTTGGGAATATGCAGGACTTGGTGATGAACATCTGTACCAACAACTCTCCCCGAGGATCTGAAAATCCACCGATTGATCTGCGTTTTCTTCTTCTTCTTCATCGGATTTTTTAAGAATTGTTGTGCTGACATTTGATATTCGTATTCGTGCTCCTAATATTTCTGTTTCAGGGTTGGAAATTTTCCATTCTTTGGTTGTTTCTAAATCAAAGCATGTCAATATAACCAAAGAAAATTTCAAACAATAATCTCAAAATAAAAACGAACCAGGCTCTTGGACAGTGACTACTCTCTCGATATTACCTTCAACAATATACGGATCAAGATCATGTATAGTTTCCAATTCGGTAACATCAGCAAGAGTGGTCAAACTGTTATTTGTGTAAATGCAGACATTCGAGAGCTCCACGCATGGCCAATCGAGAATGTCAACCGCTGGCTCGGGTTCTGTGTACAGTGTAAGCTCATTAATAGCCAACGTTGGATCCTGCATCGTTTCCTTTAAGGATTACGGAAGTCAATGATCCAAATCAGCTATTGGATACGGATCGAATCGGTTGGTGAGATTGATGAGTACTTGTGAGGGTGAACAAGATGAAGCGGTGTCGTTGGGAGTTTATGATATGAAGTGGATAATTACTACGTACGACCCTGCCGAAAACATCGATATGCCTAAATCAAATAAAGATATTTACAAGAATATAATCTATTACTTTAGTTTAAATTTCCTAGAAACTTATAATTTTAATTGAACTTTCGTCTATGATCGTATATATATACATAATACACCAACCGGTAACCCCGAAATCTCAGAGTCAATACTAAATTCCCGACAAGTAGGAACTCTGATTAAAGTGTACAATATGATCGCACAAATTAAAAAGAGCAATAAAGCATAAACAGGACATACAACGCCGATCATGTAACCCAATCGATAGAGACCAGAGGCATCGAATGGCGCGATTACTAATAAATTCTCGTATCAAATCTCGCTGATCTGTGCTTAGATAAGATGCTTTGATCTACAAATCAAACTGTTAGTATGTCAAACTAAGGGCCAATGTCAGAAGGATTTGGCGCACCTGAAGAACTGGCGCAGATACGTGACCTGCCAAACTGAGAGGCCCAATAAGCAAAACAAAGTACCGATAGCGAAAAACTTCACTCTCGCATTCGTACTTTCATTAGTATCTCTCAATCTCATTTCTCTTGCTCTTAAATAATCCATAGTCGATACAATCTCATCAATGTTCTCCTCGATCCTCCGCAATTCAAGTTCCATAGGCTTGAGTTTCTCAGCCTGACCTACTGCATTCCAGTCTCGCGCGTCGGCCCCAACATCGATATCGAGATCGATTTCACGCTGATTCCCTTGGACATGAATACTCGTTTGGATGTTTTCAAAGCAGACGTCGAAAGCTGCGTCGGCGAGGGCGGTGAATGCGTAGCGTACGTCGCCGGCGATATCCTAAAGAGGACGATGTTAGAAGAGACGACGATACACCTTAAGGTAATCCAATGATTAGCGAACCTTAGGCCGACCATACTCATTTCCAACTGAATCAAGAATCTAAATGGCACCAGAGCAAATTAGCAACATCTTCAAAACATCACACTCGCGTCTCGACTAAACAATTCAGACAGAAATCATACCCGTAAGTTCAAAACCTGGCCATCACCCTTTTGCCCACTAGTCTTAACATTGACGACGACCATAGCATCCTTTTGCACAAAATTGCGGATACATCGCTCGCTTCCTGGGCCAGAGCCAACAGGTCGCGTCGGCACCGCGAGCTTCAACGCGTGCGAGTGTGCAGCGAAGATGAGAAGTGTGAGCAGAAGCAGACTGCTCAAAGGAGATAGAAACTGCCGTGAAATCATTACTTTGTGGATGTCTAAGCTGTGATTTCTAGCGAGCGAGAGCGTGAAATTCAGCAAGAAATAATAACCAAATCTGATCAAATACTGATTTTATCAGGCACTTGCAGCGACGTGGAGCTTCTTCCCCTGTGCTGCCGTCTGCTGTCATTCAATACACACGTGACACATTAGAATGACATCTGTGGCGACGCGTCGAGAAAGTTCTCCACGTCAGAAATTACATAATCCCCGCAAGTCCCGAAATTCCATAAATTTTCCGATTGCTCGCCAACTTCCAAAAGGCCACATTGATCTCGCGGTTTCAATCTTACACACACACAATGGTACGCTGGTTATGTATATTAGTTGTATGTGCAATGTGCTGACTATCTAATGACAGGCCACTACTCTTCGTTCTATTCGCGGCGTGACCCCGTTGCTCGACCGTATCCTCGTCCAGCGAATTAAGGCCGACAACAAGACCGCTTCCGGTCTGTATATTCCGGAGAAGAACGTCGAGAAGCTGAACGAAGCTAAGGTTCTAGCTGTTGGACCCGGTGCGTATGACGGGAACGGAAACATTCTGCCACCGTCGGTTAAGACTGGCGATCGCGTTCTGATTCCGCCTTTTGGAGGAAGCACTGTCAAGGTTGGCGATGAGGTGTGTCTATTCTCCTTTGGTTTCCTCATATTAGCTATATTTATAGCGTAAACATTTGGGCTAATTTTGTTTGTAGGACTACATCCTCTTCCGGGACCACGAAATCCTCGCAAAGATCAGCGAAGAGTAACTAGTCGTCGATGCGCCAGATAATGAATCGCAAAACATGAAAAAAAAATGAACAGCACATGAGAGGAAAGTATAGCGGCTGTGTCCAGTTATTACCTGAGAAACATCTCTCGATGTTAATTATGATGTATACTGCAGACATAGCTGCATTTATTTCTTAATTTGTCTTATTCCTTTGTAAATTATACACCCTCCATGTCAATTGTAAAATATATACTGAAATCCCCATTCTTTATTCTGAGTCGCATGAACATGTGAGAAACCATAAACAAGCAAGTAAAATAAAGAGTTTACAAATCGGGCATCCGCACAGGCTCCGTCTTGCTAGAAGCTTCAACCTGCGCCTTTACCAACTGTAGAATCTTGCTTCCTTGCCATCGCACCGGAACCGGTGAGCTTGGATTATCAGTAACCCAGTAATAGATATCCCAATCATACTCATCCAAAAACTTATCATATTCTTCTAATTCGGCCTCGTTGAAACCTTTAAGATAGGTAGCGGCAAAGCGGGAAAGGATGAGATCTGTCTCAAGAATTCCGCGCTTTCGGGACTGATAGAGCAGACGGGCGCGCTTGTTCTCGATAGGCTCGTTGATACGCGGAAGAGGCTCAAGTTTGAACTCGATCTTGAGCGAGTTCGGGTTTGCTTCTTCTTCGACTTCCTTGTCTTTGCTCGATGGCACCGCCTCGGATGCGGGCGGCGACGGCGGGGAAGACGCCTTAGCGAAGATTGAAGGCGTTCTTGTGCCGAACCTTCTGCTTGCCGAAGGCGGACTCAGAATTTTATTTGTGCTCAGTCTGGCGGCGAGCGTTCGAAGTAATGCCCGGCTCATTTCTGAGGAATGGAAGCGTTGTGTTGCTGCACAGAGAAGATTGTGAGTTGAAGCTCCGTCGAAATGCCCGGATGACTGAGATCGGTTAGGATCAGTGCCGTAACCTAACCCGCTGACCAGTAACTTCCATCTACTACAGGTAAACTACATGCAATGGAGCAGGTTAAATAAAGCGATTGATTTATAGTAATAATACAAAAGAATAAACTAATAGTCGAAAATGTTACAAAATTATGTGAAACAAAAAAGCCATGCCGAGTCATCAAATTAGGATACTAATATTACATCGTCCATTAAACAATGAGAAAGATCCTCACAAATGTTCAAAAAGCAGACAGGAAAAAAAAACCCCAACTAGTAATACATAAACAAAAAGTAAACTAAAAAGAAACGCAAAAGAAAAAGAAAAATTTTAAACACCGCGCTCGTTACTCTCACGACTACTAAATGGCGTAGGCAACTCAAATAGATTTCCTCTATTAATCAACGAAGCAAGCGGACTCTGTGACTGTCCTTGACCCTGCTGCTGCTGCTGTTGCGGTTGCTGTTGTTGTTGTTGTTGTTGTTGTTGTTGTTGTTGTTGCTGCTGTTGTTGCTGCTGTTGTTGCGTCAAAGGCTGTTGAGCAAAGAATCCCGATCCAGGAGCCGGCGGTCGCGGTGCATAAAACGGACTTGGAAGCATCGTATTTGGTTGTGAGAATAATTGTGGAGGTGGAGGTGGTGCACGGCCAAATAGAGATGCAGTCGGTGGTGGACCGGGAGATGCGCCACTTGGAGTTGGATATTGCTGAAATAAGGAGTTGCCAGATTGCGAATAGCCTGGTTGAAGACCGGGAAGCTGAGGAGGAGCCGGTGCTGATAGCGGCCGAGGAGAGAGCGGATTCCAATGTAGTGGCTGAATAGATGTAGCTGAAAGGGATGGTGAATTACTCGCAGAAGACTGTGGTGGCTGTTGAAGAGACGAAGGTAGTGGCGGCGCGGGAGATAAAATCTTTGGCGGCTCGTCATTATTCAATAAGTTTGCGATATTTGACGTTCTAGGCGGCGCACGAACGACTGGTAGAGGCTCGATTGGGGCAAGTGCCGGAAGAGAAGCAGGTACTGGAGTTTGCACCAACGCCGGTGCAGGGAGAGGAGCAGTCAAAGTTGCAGACATTATGTTTGCAATTCCCATTCTCGAATCTTGACTAGTCGGAGGAAGTTGTGCTGTCGCAGCAGCTTGAGTGACGGGTGCAACAACTGGATTGTGCACAGTATCCATGAAGAATCCCAATCTTGGGCCACGCTGAGACACAGGCAGAGTCACAGAAGTGGTAGCAACAGGAGATTTTGATCCTTCAATCTTCTCAGTAATCATCTCAGACTCGGGCGATGCCTGCTTCAAACTAGTCGTCGTCGTCGTCGTCGTGGCCGAAGACGAAGTAGTACTCGACACAGGAGGGTGATACGCTGCCTCGCGCCTTTTTTGTCGTTCTTCAGGCGTACTGCTGCTCTCCGTCCCACTCTTTGCAGTTCCAGACGCGGTTCCACTATTTTCTTCCTCGTCATCATCTTGAATACGTTGCTGAGCTTCATATCGCTTTCGGACTGGCACAGGCTGTGAAGGAGGAGCCGGTGTTGGCTGACCCCTTGAGATGAGCATGTTTGCCTCATGCGTCACTCTATCCCATCCGAATTTCTCGGCATTGCGAGCGTAATAATTTTTCACCTTTGGAATATGTTAACATAATTGTACATATAAATATAAGAAAAATAAATCATACCATTGTAGTAGTCTTCGCTTTCAAATGCTTAGAAACTTCGTCCCATTGAGTACCGTAGCTTTGCAGTAATTTAGGAAACAAATCCATCTCATGAACACTCCAATAACTCGAAATCATATTATTCCTCTTCGAATTTGCCGTGGCTTGGGCAGCTGCAGCTGCAGCTGCAGTAGTAGCAGAGCTACCACCACCGCTAGACATGAAAACTTGTGCATGATGAAGTTGCGGCGAAGTCGAAGCTGACGCAAGCGGCGTCGCAGCGGGCAGTTGCGAAGATGCAGGTCGCAGAGTGCCATCGATCATCATGATCATCTCTCCATCTGGCTTCTTAATTAATGTCTCTCGATGTTGCTGCTGTTCATACGCGAGCTGCTGCTGCTCATATATGCGCTGTTGCTCGGTTGCTTGCGCCGCCGCTGCCGCCATATCAATGCCAGACCGTGCATCAGATTCGTGAGGGGGTGTAGCAGCAGTGGCATGTCGCTCAGCGGCAGGTGTAGGATTTTCGACAGCAGGAGGAGGGAAGCCTTCCATACCACCAAACAAACCTGCCAGCGCCGAAATCGCATCTACTTCTCTATCCTTCAATTCTCTCGAAATTTGATCAGTGAACTGCTGAGTTTTCTGCGACTGCGCCTGTTGTTGCTGTTGCTGTTGTAGTGAGGGAGGCAATGATGATACTTGTGGGTGTAGTGCATGCGGCTGTAGCTGTTGCTGCTGCTGTATGTATTGGACAGGTAACAGCTCTGGATGAGGATATCCCTGCACAAATCCCTGCTGCTGTTGAATAGGCGGAACAGCCTGCCCACCTCGACCTTTACCCATTCCACCTCTCTTTCCACCTCTAGCACGCTTGGTCTTTGGTTCTGCTGGCGGCACAGGTATAGCAACTTCTTCTTTCTTCTCCCCAAATACTGGTGCGGCCGCTCGCTTAGGACGCGCGCTTGATCCAAGCTCCAACAGAGCCGCAATTTCCTCATCAGGCATCCTATTAGATGATTGCTGTCTCGCATGAGTTGTCAGAATTTCCTCGTTTGGTGTTGGAGCTTCGGAAGTCTCTTTCTCCGCGCCTGTGTCAGCAGCGGACTCGTCCAGCAACACCGCCTGCTTTTTTGCCTTTGGTGGGCGAGGGGTGCCGGTGAGATTTGCTCCTCCGCGACCTTTTCTGCGACCTTTACGACCACCCGCGCCTCTTCTCCTACCGGAAGCTGCCAATGTTTTGTAGTCCACAAATTTCTTTGTGCGGTAGTAGTGCAAGACGCATTCTTCAAATGTACGCGCATTACCCATATGTCGAGCAATAAAGCCAAACTGTTTTGGAAATAGCTTATACCCTTCACAAAACATGCCATGCTCTTCCTCGGTAAAACCGTCGACACCGTCAACGTCGATTCGCTGCAACGGAATATTTGAATCTTTGACAATGTTATTGGTATCAACATATACCCTCTTGCGATCTTGCTCATCAAGAATCATATTTGGTATACGCGCGCTCGTAAGTTTTGCCCGATTCTTAGGATCAAGTTGCTCCTCACGTTCAAGCGAAGCCAAAATTTCCATAAACTCAGCTTCGCTGCGTACCGCGTCTCCGCCCGATCTACGCGCACGACGGAAAACACCGGATTCTTCATCCTCTTCATCGTGTGCTGGATCACTTGCAGCTTGGCTTGCTCCTCCTCCTCCAATGTCGCGGGAAGCTGTCAATTCATCGTCAAGCGCGCGGCATTCGAGTATCCAAGCGTCGTATAATTGTTTATATTTTCGCTGCAGTTGGCGGCCAAGGTCATATTCTCGATTATGCTTACCTTGTATGACACGAGTGATGACGGGTCGTAGATTGTTGAATGATTCGACATTGGATGCGTAGAATTTATACTGAGAGAGAAGCTTCAGAGGTGGATCAGCCAAATACTTGAGGGGCGAAAGTGGTTGTCGCGGTGATATTAGAGAGGGAATAACTGCTTGCCTGTCACGTTCAACGGCTTCAACGGCAGCTTCCTGCTTTTTAATGCTGATTTCTGTAGGAAATTCTTCAGGTTCAGGAGTAACTTCAGGAGTTGGTACAATTTCTTTAATGGATTCACGTTCTTGCTCTTTCTTCTTTGCAAGTTCATCAAGGCGTAATTGAAGTGCTGACATCGTGCTATCGAGATCTTGCATCTTTGCAATAACATCATCTTCATTCAGACCGTCTTCTTCGTCGTCGTCGTCGTCGTCGTCATCCTCTTCAGGCGCAAGTGTAAGTCGTGGACGAGCTGGCGGTTGGAGAGGTGTGGCAGCAGTCGCATGAGATTGTGGAGTAGATGTACTTTGCTCAGACACAGGCTGAAATGAGACGGCAACTTCCGGAGCTGCCGAGTGCTCTGCTTCAATCAGCTCAGGTTTGATATCTCGCTTGACTTCCGGTTTATCATCTTGCCTATCAAACGGCTTAATATCCCGCTTAATATCTGGTCTTAATGGAAGAAGCGGTTCTCTGGTATGTAATCTGTCCTGCTTTGGCTCCGTAGGAATATGACGAGGAAGAGAGCTGGGTTCTGTCGGAACCTTGCGTGGTGGCACGGACGCAGCAGGAGCAATGGGTATATGTGACTTTGAGAAATAATCGTGCTGTCTGTTGGTATCGTGAATTTGAGCTTGAGGCTGATATGGGCTTTGTGCAGAGACCGGTCCTGATTTAAGCAAAGAAAAAAAAATTAGTAATCCAGGTAAAATGCCACCAGAAATGTACAATGTCGAGACGAACCAGAGGCGTACTGCTTTTCAGGCAATCTGCGGTCGTAAGATGGCAGAGGTTGCTTTGGGCTGCTGGGTAGGCGCTGGATTGGATATAACGGTGGCTGACGAGACGGAGGATGGTGATATGGAGGAGGAGACCTGGCGAAGCGGTCCCGCTCTCTTTCTCTATCTCTGTCTCGGTCTCTGTCTGACAAGTATCGAGGCGGTGGGCGAGCCCGCGAGTAAGCATCAACAGGAGGCGGACGACGGTCGTAATAGGAGTCGGCTGAGCGAGGACCATAGTCGCGGTCTCTGATTTCCCTGATCTCCCGCTCTCTGTCCCGTTCGCGATCGCGTTCGCGGTCTCGCTCGCGGTCCAGACGGTCCCGATCTCTCTCACGCTCCCTCTCACGCTCTCGGTCTCTATCGCGCGCCTCTATCCAATAATCGCGGTCCCGGTCGCGGATACGGTCGCGTTCTCTGTCGCGGTGGTCCCAGACTGGTCTGTAGTCGCGGTCTCTGTCGTGGTCTCTGTCGCGGTCTCTGTCGCGGTCGCGGTCCCTGTCGCGGTCCCTGTCGCGGTCTCTGTCCCACCCATGGTCGCGTTCCCTGTACATTGGCGGCTTCGCATAGGCGGCGGAGCGCGGGCCGGACGGTATACTTTGAGCCGAGGTGTTCAGCTGCGGCAGATGGGCAGGCGCAGCAGTCGCGGCGAGGCTGCTGTGGGAGTGGTGGTTGTGGTGATGCGGCGGCGGCGGCGGCGGACGTTGGAGCGGATGGTAGGCGCCTGGCGGCGACGGCGGCGTGGGCGGCATTGGGAAGCAGCAGCCAGAGAAGAGTTCGTGGACGTCGGCGTCGCTGCTTTTGTCTGCTTTGCTGCGTCGTCTGCTGCGCTTCTGCAGCCTGGTTTGCGAGGAAGAAGAAAACTGGCCGGAGCAGACGCGGTGATGGCCTGCGCTAATATTTTCTGACCCAATTCGAGATCGCCTTTGCGCAGCGGCGGCGTGGCCAATTCGGCCAGAAGCAGTCTGGCATTCCGCGAATGCAATACTCTGCGCAGCTATGCATTCTCTGCACTATTTATTTTACTATTTCTGGTCGTGGTATCTGCTTATCTGCTTGTTTGCAGTTTTCTCCTCGGGTCAGATTGCATATCGACCCGGGTCTGCCAAAGACCTTCAAACCTTATTGCGCAGTCGATAATGTTACTAAGCTTATTATTCAGCATTCATTATTTGCTGACATAGTGTAAAAGCACAAAAAGCATCATCAATCAGTCAAGGAAGTGCAACTCTCAGATCCCAAACCGCGAGCGCTTCTCCTGTCCGCGTATTCGCTGCGCCTGAAGAAAGACAGCCACTCAAATCCATCCCTATCCGGCGCGCAGTACTTAACGCCGGAGTGTAAGCAAACGGGTATCGTACCACACTTTCACCCTCTGCGAGTGGAGCTGCCGTTGGTTCGAGTATTCCGTCAACAATGTCGTCCTCGTTCTTCTCTGCCCTCTCGAAGCACTCGAGTGCGGATACTTCCTCGTCGATAGTAAAGTCGACTCCGACCGGTGCTGTTACGCAGGGTCGTTCGAAAGATGTGAAATACAAGACCGTGATTGTCACCCGGCAAATCAAGCGCGCTCCTGTGCAACAGCAATCGCAATCATCTGGTCGTGGAAACTATCAGAGTGAACTCCTTCGAAGATTAAAGAAACGCAAGAAAGATCGCGTTACTGGCAACACTGGTGAAAAGGAGAAAGAAAAGGAAGAGCGTGCGGAGCGGAAACGGGCGTCGAAGAAAGAAAAGGCCGCAAAGACATCCCGCGAATCAAAGAGGAGTTCGAGTGCGAAATCGAAAGAATTCATCACTTCAGAAGATGATTTAAGTAGCGAAGAGGAGGATTATGAAGACGAAGAACAGGAAGCAAACGATGAGACTGGCGATGAAGAAGAGCAGTCTGCAGCAAAGCGAATCAAGCTCTCTCCCTCGGCTGACGACGAGAAAGTCGATTTTTCCAGATCGCTTCTTACAGAAAATATATTTGAAGGACAGTCTGAGTCGCCAGCTATCATTCACTCGTTTGATGTGCTCTCTCACGAAACTGCAGGCTACATCTCTCTTTTCCCAGACGATGGCGATGATGACTTTGTTGATCTGAAGTACCCCGGCATTGCGGATTTTACCGAGCGCTTCTATTTGGCTGCACCTTCTAAAGACGATTATGATCCTCTGAATGAAATGGCTAATGTCATGCAAACTGTCGCCGAGCTTTATCTTCCCTATGACGACGCACAAAAGATCTATACGTCGGACTTGCAAGATTGCATAACTCGTCGTATAAGGCGTGCTATCAAACGCAAGTCTCTTTACGCTTTGAAGACTGCAGTTGAGGAATACAATCATATTATCGAGTCAACCTTTCACGGCACTGAAAACGCGGATAAAAATAAGGAATTTCTGAATCGGTCTCTTGGAAAAAGAAAAAATATTACTGCGTTCTCGCATGAGATTCTTTCGGAAATTTATACCCGCGTCGTCTCTCCACACGTCAAAGACTTAAGAAAATACGAGGCCTTTTCATCAAATGTATACGGAGAACTTCTTCCTAGATTTGTATCGAAAATTTTTTCTGAACTAAGCATGAACTCGTCTTCTGTCTTTATTGATCTCGGATCGGGAGTTGGCAATTGCGTGCTTCAAGCCGCTCTCGAACTCGGATGTCGAAGTTTTGGATGCGAGATGATGCCAAAGGCTGCTGGTCTTGCTGAACGACAAGAAAAGGAGTTTAGAGAGCGCTTGAAACTTTGGGGAGTTGATCCGGGTGAGACCACGCTTGTTACAGGAGATTTTGTCGCCAGTGATGAGATTGGAGCGGCTCTTAAGGAGGCTACTGTTTTGGTATGTGATGCTCTTTTTTTTATTCAACCCGGCTTAACTAATAAGGCGATTTTACAAGCTTGTCAATAACTATGCTTTCGATGCTGAGCTGAATAACAGCCTGGTGAACATGTTTCTCGACTTGGCCGATGGCACCAAGATTGTCTCTTTGAAATCTTTCGTTCCACCAGGTCATAAGATCACTCAACATAATGTCGAGTCGCCTATTAACTTGCTCGCTGTTGAGGAACGTGAATTTTATACGGGATCGGTGTCATGGACGGATGCAGCTGGGAACTATTATATCTCGACGATTGATCGGTCTCGGATGAAGAAGTTTGCTGGGGAGTAGATTTCGTAGCTATAATTTGTCTTCTTTGCCTTCTATGTCTTCTTTACCTTCTGCTTCGCGATGCCGGATTGATCGATCAAGACTAAAGTAGATAAATTGTAAGCCACGATGAATATATATAAAAATGTGCAGTATAACCGACGACGATAAATAATACTTCTCCAGAAACGCATTCGCGTCATTTAATTTTTCAGCCTCGCGACTAACTCTTTCCATCCACCGCCTTACAAGTTCACGATTCTCAGACTGTAATTTCGTTGCATTTTCTTCGGCGATGTTTAATTGGATTTGGTAGGTTAAGATTTCGTCTTGAAGCATTTGGATCGACCGAGTTCGTTCTCTGAATTCTTCGTCGCGGGTACGGAATTTTACCTCGTAAGCTTTTCTTTCGCGCTTTGCTTTCTCGAAGCTGTAGCAGTATTATTAGCATTTATGTCGGTAGAAAGGCGAAGAGACAAAGAGGATACTGACTCGTGAGATAGACGGGCGTTGACCGATTCGAGAGTATTGATTCGAGCGTGCAGACTGTCGATATCGCTCTGAGCCGCCGGTGAGGAGGTAGACTGCCGTCTGCAGCAATATCAGCGATTTTTGTATCCCCTAAGAACTAAATACTTGAACTCACTCTTTCTCAGCAGCAATTGCTCGCCGTGCCAGGTTCTGGTCTGGAGCGGAGTTAGCAAAGGTTCTCGCGCAACCTGAGAAAGAGATGGACTTACAGGATTCGACGAAGTCATAGTTCAGCTTTTCACGAGCATCCCTTTCGTCCAACGCGGCAGCAAAAGAACTCTTCCAGTCTGCCGTTGCGTTCATCTTGATGATCACTAGACAAGACATACATATACAAAACACAGGTGCATAAACGGGCGCGTGCGTCATTGGGAGTTCGGCAAAGACGCAATACGCTCTCCGCATGACGGAGATTGGGTTTAGGGTTTTCTGGAGCAGGCTGCCGAAAGCGGAAGGAGGCCTTATCCAGTCGACTAAGGTTTCTGGCCCCGTCTCTGTTGCCACTTTCTTCGTCCTCGAGCCCGCTTTCTTCTTCCAGCTGTGTGTTTGTGGACAGTTTGCGACCCTGCCAGCGTTGAATTATCCCAATTTCGTCCTCTAGCCCACTCTCTTTTATCTGTTAAATGTCTTCCCGGAAGAAAACAATGCTCAAGGTGTGTTCAGGTCTCCGACAGGGCTGTTCTTGTCGTCTTCTCGTCGTGATGTCGGCAGCAGGCTACCTGCTGTCGGGCAATGCATTGTGGGTGTCCTAACAGCTGTTTCAGGTCATTATATTAGGCGACTCCGGTGTTGGCAAGACCAGCTTGATGTACGTTCCTCTTATCAATTGTCAAGACGACCGCTGTAACACCAATAAGCGATAATACCGTCTCTTGTTGTGTTTCAAGCCGAATCTAGTTTCTAATGAACAATCTTTTGAGTACTACAGGCAGCAGTATGTTAGCAAGAAGTTTAGCAATCAGTACAAGGCAACTATCGGTGCCGACTTTCTCACAAAGCAAGATGTCCGAGTCGACGACCGCAACGTCACCATGCAAGTGCGTGCTCATGTTCCTTGTCATTCAATTCCTGTTTTTTTATTTGTTATAGTATTCTAACAATCTTATAATCTCAGCTTTGGGACACTGCCGGACAAGAGCGTTTCCAAAGTCTAGGTGTCGCGTTCTACCGTGGTGCGGACTGCTGTGTCCTGGTTTACGACGTCAACAACGCCAAATCGTTCGAAGCCCTCGATAGCTGGCGCGATGAGTTTTTAATCCAAGCTTCGCCTCGCGATCCCGAATCTTTCCCTTTCGTCGTCCTCGGCAACAAAATAGACGTCGAAGAATCCAAGCGCGCAGTTTCGCAGAAGCGTGCGCTCGCGTTCTGTCAAGCGAAAGGCAACATTCCGTATTTCGAGACCAGTGCAAAGGAGGCTATCAATGTCGACCAGGCCTTTGAGATAATTGCGCGGAACGCGCTTGTTCAGGAGGAGTCGGAGGAGTATAGCAGTGACTTTTCGGATCCGATTAATATCCATTTGGATAACGACCGGGGCGGATGCTGCTCGTAAAAGTGCTAAGGCTGGCGTGTTTTTTTTTATTTCATAATTATTATATCTGTTTAGATTTTTGTTGCCTAATGCCCGTTGTTTAATCTTTGTCTTTTCTTTTGGTCTTTGCTATTTGCAGGTTGTCGGCTCATAAATTTTACCGCGTTACATATTAATATCGTCATCAACATTTATTAGGGAACTGATATATTTTTTAGAAAGAAAAAATGGGACATGGAGATATATCAAATCAGCAGCTGTTTATATGGAAGAAGTAGTGTAGAATATCAAGCGTTCATTACTATTCGCGTCTATTGATAGCAGCAGGTACGAATACGGGTGATACTGACTAAGATCTTTGTAACTTGCTATGCGTTCACGACAGACAGATTTAAAATAAAATAGTAGTTTCAATGGTGCGCGCGGGGGGGGCTTTTGTTCGTGTGAGTTCCTAGAGCGAGTAAGTTGCCAACTACTAGTATAATGCAAATATATGCAAATATATCGTATTTTTGTTCGTGCTAATATGAGTCAGTCGCGACGCTTCACGTGAGCGGTTAACCCACAATCGATAAGAATCGTGCTGCCTTCTCTCAGGCAAGGCCCGATTCCAGCTCCCCATGCAATCCTCTGCTCCGGTGCAGCGAACGCGACCGCAACTCGACCCGCTATCTTCTTCTTCTTCGTCGGGCGCCACCAACGACGCTACTTCTGAAGAGGGTGAATATACCTCGTTTGTCGACAGCACCACTCCTCCGCCACCCACTCCACTCGTCAAGCATAGATCATTTCCTTTCTCAATGTCTTTTTCTGCAGATTCCGGCAGTAATCCGGCGGCGTCGACTGCTGCAGCTGTGACGTTGGGAAGCAGCGAGAGTGTGCAGGAAGAGACCTCAATGGCCCGCAAACGACGGAGGTGGAATCTGGGACTGTTTTTCTTACTTGCTGTAGTGCTGCTCTGGATTTCTTCTAGTTTTATGGTTAACGTGAGTTTCTCGTTTTTCATTGACTATAGTATCAGGTATTAATCCGTATTATAGTCTATCTTCGAAGACGAAACGTACCGAAAACCATACCTCGTGACGTATCTCTCGACTGCTACATTTTCCCTATATCTCATCAAACCGTTCTTCGACGGCAAGCTCACATTCAAACCCGACCCCAAGTCCAATGCTTATCGCCGCGCAAACACAGATGAAGAAGCCGTCGCTCTTGAGACTGAGTCCGTCGTGGACGGTGCAGGTCCGTCTTCGTCAGGGAGCTCGGCTAGCGGTGCACCAAAGATGGCAGACCCCGACGATGACGAAGATGAAGATATACTTACAGTTCGCGAGACTGCTAAATTAAGTCTTCAGTTTTGTATTTTATGGTTTACAGCAAATTGGTTTGCAAACGCGTGTCTAAGCTACACGACCGTCGCTTCAGGAACGATCCTGGCATGCACTTCATCCTTCTTCACCTTACTTATCGGCTCCATGTTCGGCGTTGAAAAATTCACTCAGAGAAAGATTCTTGCGATTGCTGCGAGTTTGACAGGAATCGTGCTTATCTCGACGCAAGACTCCGCTTCGGAAGATGAGGGAAATCCACTTTCGGCAGGCTCGATCGTTGTCGGAGATTTAATGTCTCTTGCCTCTGCGGCTATCTACGGCCTTTACACGACTCTGCTTAAGTTGCGAATTGGCGATGAATCGCGAATTAATATGCAAATCTTCTTCGGCTTTGTCGGAGCTTGGAATACGGCCCTTCTCTGGCCTGTTCTTTTGTTTTTGCATTTTTCTGGTGCTGAACGACTTGAGATGCCGCCTACTAGTTATGTATGGCTTGTATTGCTAGGTAACTCGCTAGTCACGCTTTTCAGCGATTATCTGTGGATCGTCACTATTTTGATGACTTCACCACTTGTCGTGACGATGGGACTTAGTGGTACGATTCCATTGGCGGTTGTGGGTGATATTCTGTTTAACAGCATTCATATCTCGATTTGGTATTTACTTGGTGCAATTTTGGTTGGATGTGCTTTTTTTGTGATTAATAGAGATGAGGAAAAAGAACATCATATTATTCCTGATGAGGAGGAGGAGGAGGCTGATAGTGAGGAAGCGGGTAGAGGTGTGTCGTTGTAGAAAAGTAGATTTGCTTTTTTTTTTCATTCATGTTTTTTTCTTGCCTTTCTTTTTCGTTTTCTTTTTGCATAGAAGGTGTAATATGGAATCTGGAGCAGGCAATAGACTAGGCTGTAAATACAAAATATCATCATAATGTTGAAAGTCTAATAAAGATTATAATACAATGGAAACCAAGATATTTATCCCAAAATACAACCTATAGTTATGCAAGTGTATATCTAATTCATAAATCCCATCATCTATATCCCAGCATTAACTCTCTCTAGTCCTGATGACCTCCTCTGCGACTTCCTCAATGCTTAAGGCAATACTCTGTCGCTTAGACCCAAGTGGACTCGAGGTACTACTACTAGCACTAGCCGCATCATCACTAACAATCTTCTCCCCAGCACTCGTCTCATCAAACCCTTTTCTCAATTTCATAATTCTAGAAAATGCATTCTCAAGCATTCGCACTCTTTCAGTAAGCTTCTCCTCTCGATCTTTAGCATTACGAAATTTCTCTTCTGCCTTTGCGCGCTCGCGTCGTTCCACAGCCACCATCTCATTCGCTTCTTCGAATAGTGATTGCGAAAGCTCTTCAAGTTCTCCTGAAACGTTTTTATTCCTCAGTTCAGCAACTTCTCGTAATTCTTTCTCTTTTCTAAGAGAGAGCTTTAACTGTACTAGTTCTCGCTGCTGTTGGTGAAATTGCTGAAGCTGAATGTATGATAACTCCGATAAGGAGGACGATGACGAGACCGCGATTGGGGATGCTGGTAATGAAGATGCAGCTGTTGAAGTTGACTTCCCATCAGACGAAGATGAAGTTGAAGATGACGACGAAGTCGAAAGAACGCCTACTGATGAACCACTAATGTTGTCAGGTGAAGACGACATTAGCGGGAATGATGGTACTAAACTTGCATAGCCTGTCGGTAAGAAGGTACTCGCCATTAGCGCTGACGAAAAAGGTATATAAGACACTGAACGAGCAAGGGAGAGCGTACGTCCAAGAAGTCCGAGTTGGTCGGATGAATTAGAATTAGTCGGCGATTGCTTAAGTAGTTGCTGACTTTGTTGTATTTGATGCTGCTGCTGCTGCTGTTGTTGTTGCAGCTGCTGGCGCTGATATTGCTGGACTGATACTGTAGACGAAGATTTTGAAAGAACTGTATCCACCGATGCCGAAGAGTCGCGTCTAGTAGGAGAAGAAAATGAAGCTGTGGGTGTTGTCTGTGAAACTTGAGGAGGAGCGATGCCTGCTTGTGCCGATAGCCTTAGAGAGCTACTTTTGCGCTTTGCTCTATCGAGCTGTTCTTGAAGAGTAGTGGCAATTCCAGCTAGATAGTTGTAAAATCAGTATATACTAAACTCGCGATGGAAAATCAGCTGGAACTTACACGATGCAGATAGCTGAGTCGTAAGCTCGTCAACTTTCTTTTGCAATTCTTCGATTAAATCTTTTTTTGCAAGATATTTTCGCCGTAGGGCCTCTTTCCGCCCTTGCCTTCTTTGATGTCGCTTCATACGCTCAAATTGCTCATCCTGTTCATCAGGATTATCTTCATCGGCGTCTTGAGTATCATAATCCGTACCAGTGCTGAAAGTACTCTCACTATCTCTTCCTTCATCTTCCTCTGTTGCACTTCTTGATTCAGCACTATCAGCCATCATGAGAAATGGCAATTCAACAGCAATAGAGGTAGAGCAAGCTGGACAAAGTACTGATAAATTAACCGCTTTACCGCTGCTCTCGGCAACCGTGCCAGAACTAGAATGAGAATGTGCATGACTCCGACGACTACTAGTCGTACTCCCAGCATCAAACGACGATACCGATGCCGCAGACGTTCGTTTGACTAACGAAGGACTGCCTTCACATAATGCTGATGATGATGATTGTGCTATATTCGTCATGGTGTCAGCGGACGACTGCTGCAGTACTACCCGCGGTTCGGCAGTGATTGAACTACTTCCAGCGTCCATTCTCTATCAAAACTGACGTTTATCTGATATAAACTCGTTCTTTAACCTTGAATCTCGCGAGCAAATTATTCGTATCGTCGCTAATTAGATTGGGATGTTGCATGGGTGGGTGGATTAGATTATCGGAGTAAATGTTGAATATGGAAACGGGAAGCTTAATCGGGGGGATCGTTACCCTGCTCGTATTCGATTCCAAGTGATATTGTCTTCAGTTCCTCTTCACTATCGCGTATGTTAATCAACATTGGTACTGGGTATTAATAGCAGATTATAAGAGTAATAGATAGTTGCTAACTTGGTGTAGGTCATTACAGTAGTCAGTTCACTCTCGGTATGTATATCATGTTGATATCGGCCTGTGGAACGCAATGTAGGATGTGGTCGCTCTACAGCGAAGAAGATTTACTTTGATCCGAATTTATAAATATAATAAATATAGAGACATAAATGCAATTCTATTCCACAAAACTCCAAAACTCCAATCCCAATGATGAGTTAAGATGATCGCGCGCGCTCAGCCAACCCAAAAAAAAACAAGTAGAAGATAAATACATATAAATTATACTTGAATCAGATCACCATCTCGCAAGTTTATCCCATCGTTTCTTTGCATTATTTCCATGAACCGAACTTTGCGCAGCAGCAGCGTCTTCAATCGCTCTAATCTTTGCATCTATAGTCGCAACGTAATCTATCAATATCTGGCTCATTTCCTTTCGTGTTGTTGATGAATCAGCCGCTAGTTCCATCAGTAGCTTGTTTGCCGTGTTTGAGATTAGTTGGACGATATCTGTCGCTGCGGGAATCAATTGTTCGAGATATTCGGGCAGATGATCGGGGCTTTTCTCTGTTGCGAGACGATCGGCGGCTCTTAAATAATAAATCGATTAGTATATGCGTCTCAGAGAGTGCATAGCGATACTTACTGATCCAAGGCAACTTCAACGTAGGACGATCCCAGAGAATCAATCAGCACCAAAAGTAAATCTTTCGCATATTGCGGACTAAATAGGCAACATCAGTATTCAGATCCACTGGAATACACTTGTAACCAGTACCCCTCACATTTCAATTTTTGAGCATAGCTGAGCAGCTCTAGTGACCGATTCTGATAGCCATCCCACAAACATTCTCGCATCATTCAAATTCAACATGCCATCAGCTTCAGTGACCTTTATTGAAGAATTTGGATTATTGCTGTTGCTCGAGTTCGAGTTCGTCGACGGCGAATGGTGCAACTGTGCTGCTCCCCCGGGTGTTCCGGCATAATTTGATGATTGCTGCTGCTGCTGCTGCTGATATGAAGATTGATAGTCTGTCATTTGCTTTTATTTCAGCTCGAAATAGCCCTTGAGATCAAGTAAGAAATATACTCGGTCTTCCTGTGTCTGCATTCTGTCTGCTCCCGAGAACCTTCAGGGAGGCTGACATGGGCAAGGCGTTTGTGTCGCTCTGGCGATACTCGCAAACAATCAATCACTCACTCACCTGCATGTTCAATTTCCTGCGCCTGTTATAATAATCAGGTAGTGACAATGGACGTGCAGATGCAAGATGCTGCTCAGCGCACGTTTGAGATTGAGAATAATATCGAATCACTCGACGCCGCGCGAGATGCAATTTATCAGTTCGATGAAGATGCAAATCGAGAGATATTGAAGGCGAAGCCATGGACAAAGGAGTAAGTTTATCATGATTCAGTGTTTTATAGTAAGCTCATACTTACGTTATTGGTTTTGGTGCAGCCCACAGTACTTCAAGCGAGTCAAGATATCAGCTATCGCACTGTTAAAGATGTCGATCCACGCTCGTTCTGGCGGTGCAATCGAAGTTATGGGAATGATGACCGGCAAAGTTATTGGTGATTCGTTTATAGTTATGGATGCTTATCCGTTACCTGTTGAAGGTACAGAAACTCGAGTCAATCCTCAAGCAGAGGCGTACGAATATATGGTTAGCTATATTAGCACATTGCATAGTCTAGGACGGAAGGAGAATATTGTTGGTTGGTATCATTCTCATCCGGGATATGGATGCTGGTTGTCGGGAATTGATGTTGGAACACAGAGTCAAAATCAGCAATATCAAGACCCATTTCTTGCGGTAGTCGTATGTGCATCTGCAGAGCCGCTTTTGGTTTTGTTGCTTGTTGATTGATAAATTGTTATCGAGCTGACTCGTTTATTATACAGATTGATCCCAATCGTACTATCTCTGCTGGAAAAGTAGAAATCGGCGCATTCCGTACCTATCCAGAAAATTATAAACCTCCCGGCGCTCAAGAATCAGAATACCAAACTATTCCCCTGGCAAAAATGGAAGATTTCGGTGCTCATGCAAGTCAATATTATCCCCTCGACGTCAGTCATTTCAAATCATCACTTGATACTCGTCTTCTCGAACTTTTGTGGAATAAATATTGGGTATCTACGCTTTCTCAATCGCCGCTACTTACTAATCGTGAATATGCATCGCAGCAAATGCTTGATTTAAGTCGTAAGATTCCTAATGCTGAAGCAGCTATAAGTTCTTCGTCAGGTCCAGCGATTGGAATGAGAGCTGCTCGCAAGAATGATAATGAGGAATCTGAATTAGATAAGATTGTGAGAGATACTACAAAGATTGCATCTGAGGAAATTCATGGATTGTTGTCGCAGGCGGTTAAAGATCGGATTTTTAATAGCTTGAAAGCTACCTGAGGTTTGATATTAATTGTACAGCAGTTTTAAAATCATTAAATGTGCTGTTCACCGCGTGGTTGTACCACTCGTATCCTTACTCTTCTTATTCCATAAATCTCTACCTTTCCCGCTCGCCAGCTTATTCAGCAAATTATTATTCTTCGCTGTAGTTTTCTTCTGCATATGATAATTGTTAAACCTCCATAACATAGCACCATTAAGTTCTTTAAGATTCCTTTTCTCCGTGTCGATATATTGCCGATTCTCGATATAAGGCACAAATACATCTTGCATGTTTTGGTCAATGAGCATCGATAGACCTCCGCCTGAGTTGATGTCAGCAGTTAAGATATCTTTGAGATCACGGACAAGATTGCCGATATGCGAATGGGCATTTTGTAAAGTACGTAAGTATGCCAGTGTAGAAACTGATTTGGCATACGAGAGAATAAGCTCAATTCGTTGTTGAATCTGGAAAACAAGAGATTAGAATAAAGATTTTACCTTTGTTAGCGTGTGCAAAAAAAAAAAAATGCGCACCGTCTGAGCAAATAATCTTTGCAAGAAAACACGTAAAACACTATCCGGATGTGGGAAAACCCGCTTGATAATAATCGACTCCTTCCTAACGGTTATCCTAATCTCATCCAGTAACTCTAATGTTGCGGGATCAAATGGCGGATCTTGACAATTTGGGTCACTGAGACTATTCCAAATAAATTCATCAGCTCTAACAGACTCATGTAGCAACTTATCCTTCATGATGAAGAAATCATGCTGATTAACAAATATCTGGATAACACTAGATCCGCCATTAAATTCCGTCAAAATCTCGGCTACAGCTTTCATCGACGCCATATCTGCCGCTCGATAAGCTTTATCAAACGTTTTTAAAAGTTCCATTTCCAACATTTCGGCATATTTCTCCACGTTTGCTCTGGCGATATCTGCATTTGGAATCTTTGTAATTTTTCTCGAGATTCGTAAAATTTGACGAACAGTAATCGCACACTGCCGTTGATCGTCAAAGCTCCCTGTACGCATCTTTTCGACGGCGTGGATGTCATTAGCAAGAAAAGCTATGTAGCATTTAATAATAAAACTTGAGGAAGCTGCACGATTACGTTGTCGAGAAACGAGGTCGACGGCTTCCCCTAGCGTGGTGGTTGTAGATGCAACATCAGAGACGAGTATATCGAGGTCTGAAAATTGGCCGCTTAATGTCTATTGGTCGATTAATCAGTGTTCAATTAATTCATATCAGCGGAACAACATACGTGGCATTGGGCTTCAGTCATGGAAACCGTCTTTTGGTGCGCAGCACTAGCTTGTCGTGCTTCTGTCTGTATCTTTTGTTCACGATTGTTTAGATCAGCGCTGATTTGCGCTAGAGCGTCTAATGAAGCCTCAAATGTGCGAACATATGGTTTCGGATTCAATGCTAAATTGATGATTATTAGATCACAACTGTAAATCTATTTTGACGTAGAGACAAAGCATACGTACCCGCGGAGCGACTATTGCTCTCCTGTATTGAATGATCTGCTGTCAGGCCTTCGATAAATTCTTGAACACTGATTTGCCGCTACGTTCATAAATCAGTATAAATCGTTCGCAAGTACATAATATCAATACTCACCAGGAATGTATCGAGACTAAGCAGGTTTTGAGTATTAGGATCAAGATCATACATCGACGCCATATCTCAAGACTACTTAGGAATATCTGGATCACTCCCTCGAGTTCTCCAAATTAATTGATAAAAAAACCAAAATAACCAAATTCAATCTCGAAAAAGATATCGAGAGTGAGTAGCTGTATTCTCCTGCCTTTAATAATAGAGAACAGTCTAATGGTGATGACGTATACGGCAGATTGTGATGATGAATCTCTGGACTAGCGTAAATCACGTGCAAGCATATATTCCGTTTTGGCCATAGAGGCCTGTTTAAAATTATATTATGATTCAGTCTTACGGAACGAGATATTGTAATAATAATAAAACTACAGCATAAATAAAAGCTCGAGAGGAGGTATTTAGTCGACGAAGTTGCTTCAATGTGGATTTAGTATCACTGCCGTAGATACTAGATCAATTTAAATATGTACACATCATCACTCTAGACTCTTCAATCCTGTCCCAATCTCCAAATTACACTGTTTTCCAGCTGTCCTCTCACTAGAATGGCATCTAGATTCGGATTATTTCTCCCTTGGTATATTCCGGAGCTTGAGGTCCTTCCTTCATATAATACTCAGCTTTAGCAGCCCAATCTCTAACCGGCTCATCAACGATTTCCTTAGCGCTAATCACGTTCTTTCCAAGCTTCCAATCACCTTGGGTAACACGAGTCAGTTTCACGACATAGGCCTTTGTTCCTAAAGCAATAGCTAGATCATGAACTAACGATCGCACATATGTTCCTGAAGATACAGTCATTCGAAGATGAACGATAGGGTATTTTTGATCTGCAGGCGGTTCTAAATGAACATCAGGAATAACAGGGGCATTTTCGTCGATTTCGTTATATCTGCGCTTTTTCTCTCTTCTCCGCTTTTTCTTCGGTTGCGATTCTGCGGATTCCTGAGTTTCAGTCTGAGTTTCGTCTTCAACTGGTAATTCAGGCATTGGTTCTTTCTTAATATTTTCCAGCTCAGTTTCTGAGATCTTACTTCCACTCTCAATCATCACCTTTAACGCAGCCTCACGAAACACTCGTTCTTGTAATCGTTCTCTGTCAGTTGCAGAGACTGTTAAAGTAGGATATTCATGATCGTATATTAATTCACTAATCATTTCTAATTCTGAGACTTCGATTCTGCGAGGTGTAACACCTCGGGGCAATTCGGTGGCGGCGCGAGCATATTCGTGTAGTGCTTTTCCGTTGACTTTCAGAGCAGAATAGCTGATGATATTTGATTAGCAAATCACACAAAGAAAAGAGGCAGTAAGAGCCAGCTTACATTGGAGGAATCTGTAGAATGTCGCCTCGAAAGTGCGACAAGGCTTCCTCTAGCGATTCCTTGCTAACGCTCTCTGTGGGCGCGTATGCAAGCACCTTTCCCTCTCTATCATACGAAGTCGTAGATATTCCAAAGTGAGCAACGACCTCGTACGTCTACTAATCATCAATATACTGTAGTCACGAAAACAAAAATAACCGACCCGTAATACCTTTGTGCATTCCAGAAATGTGCTTAATAGCTTCGTTGCATCGTTCAAGGCAATAATCATCACTCCATCCGCAGCAGGATCCAAAGTACCTCCGTGACCGGCCTTCACAAGCGGCTGTCTATTCTTCTTCCTCGCTTTAATTTCATCGAATTTTTTAACTCTGAATTCAGGTAATTGCTCGAGCGACTTTTGAATCTGAAGCAAGTATTGCGCTGAAGTGACTCCGGTCGGCTTCTCCACCGCGAAAATCCCTGAACTCATATTAGTTTTATAGAAGGACTTCGAGGAAGAGGTAGCTAAGTTTGTGAATGTGCGCAGAAGCTTTGCAGGAGAACGAGGCAGCATGCAGAGAGGCCACTTCTAGCTGGCTGTTTAGCAAAGGTCGATAAAATGAGAATTATTGACCATTTCCGCTTGGAATATTTTTTTGACTCCATCTGAGCCGCACCTTCGTCAATATCTACGCGAAGTTGTTCATAGACGACATTGTCTGGCAGTGAGATGCGACACGGGACTCTACGTCTATTCATTATCAAGCCCAAATATGACTACAACAGAGTCGATAACGCGTTCAACAATAATCAGGCGCCAGTCGGCAGCTGCCAATTACATGCGAAGAGCTGCTCTAGTCTAGTATGCTTAACAGAACATATATGGTAGAGACAGCCTCCGCTCGTTTACAATATAGTTGATCATATATCCTTGATATTACGAGACTTTGACTCGTCAAACATGAAGACACCCGAATCGCGATCAAATAATAGCCATTCATGGCTAATGAGGAGCCAACAGCAGTTGGACCAGACCTTCCTCGAGATCAGACCAGTATCATCCTTACAGCCATCGAAGTATTCCTACTGTATTTCAAACAAATCTGACCCTAATAGCTGGCAATTTTGGAAAACAACCCAACTTGAGGCCGATAGTGATGACGATGAGTTTCGAAGCGCGCTAAGACTCCTCGAGGGTTTGGGCAGCCATCTTTTGGGTGGTGCACGGATCCAAACTCTTCAGGCTTCTTCCACGCAGCTTGGACGAATGTAAACAAATGCCGAGAGCTCCAGCTGTGGATAGAAATCATACTCTGTGCACGAACACGCACCAGCAAAGTAAACCAGGCAACTGAAGTAGCGGAATAGACTGCGTAGAACAAAATACGCCGGCAGAGCGAATTGAATGATACAACGGCGGAGCGATTAGTGGGATTAGTGGGATTAAGTGCCCCACCGCCACTCTCGGTTTTCTCGCTCTCGTATCCATAACCTTCCTCAGTCCTCCACATCCTCCACCGCGTCCTCCCTTCTCCTTCGCTCCAAATCCGCTTCTCAAGATGATTTTTGGGCCGGCAATGTTCCCCATGCTCTGGTTTCTCGCCAAGGGCCTCTGGGGCGAGTACACCAAGCGTCCGCCATTGTGGCTCTCGTACGAGCCCGAGGCGTTCCCTGAGGTCACTTACTACGACAATGTTTGCTCCGTTATGCACCCTGACATCTTTTCTGGCGGATGCGAGGACATCAAAATTGTTGGAGAGTATGCGTTCGTATCGTGCGATCCGTACTGGAAACAGAGCAATGCTCTTACTGTGTGTCTTTCCTTTGGGATATCAACTCGACCTTCTCTCTAACTGCTTGCTGTTTTACTCATTTATAGGGCCATACTTCTGGTACTCCCTCCGGATCTGTCTATATCTGGAACTACGTCACTGACGAGACCCCTATCGAAGTCACTCTTCCCGCTGACTTTGGCGAATTCCGTCCCCGTGGTCTGAGTGCTCGTCTTCTCACCGACTCTCGCAAGATCAGGCTTTTTCTGACCAACTCGGCCAAAAATGCTTCCATCGAGATCTACGATTTTGATCCTGAGGATATGAGTCTGGAGCTCTTTGCTTCACTCCGCCATAAGGACGCAATTTTGGATCCTGCTGCGATCGCTCCGATTTCTGATGACCAGATCTTCTTGACGAACACTATCGGATACCCTTACAGCATGCTCGCTCCTCTTGAGGTTATCTCTGGTTTCCCGCTTGGAACTATTGGATACATGAACATGACAGACATGACCAATATTACTGGTAAAGCTGTTGGTGGCGTGACTACTCCCGTCGGTGTCGAGTTTTTCGACGAGACGCTTTACGTTGCTAGCTTGCAATACGGTATTCATGCGTACAGATTGTATACCCCTCCTGCCGACTTGGATCCTGAGTTAGTGGCCGAGAACAGATCGCTTGGCCGTATGCACTTTTACCCTGGTGAGAAAGTTTACAGAACTCCTTACCTGCCTGCTCACCTCTCGTACTCTACTGAATTGGGCGGCATCGTCTCAGGTGCCATCCCGTCGTACAATGGCGAGGTTAAGGCTTGGTACGGACGTCAATCAGGATCATGGGCAGGTTTACTTGTTGACCGTGAGCAAGAGGATGGCAAACCTCTTGTCGTTGCTGATTCAGTCACTATTGGCCTGCGTGCTAGCGACCGAGTTTGGCAGACCTTGTTCTGGGATAAGACCGGCGAGAACTTTTCGGGACTGAAGGCCATGACTATCGAGAATGGACGTCGATTTGGCGTTTCACCGCATCAAGCTGGTGTTCTTGTCTGCAAGACTAATGGCCTTGAGCCAGTCGAGGTTCCCGAGACGCCGCTTGAGAAGGAGGCGACACCCGCGCAGACTAAAGAGAGACAGCGCAATAAGGACAAGCTCGAGCATATGTATCTTGCGAAGGATGAGTTGTAAACCTGTGTACATATATTAAGAAGTTGAAATGTTTTAGATGTATAAAATAAAATTAATTGTGCTGCGAGATATTTTGCTATCAAACGGAATCCAATGACGAAACCCTATTATTCAGATTATAACAAATATTATTATTCTAATATACACTACTCAGATTTTTTCTCAGCAAGAGTTTTAGCATTTAGCTCTTCCTCATATGCCAAGTATTTCAAAGAAATCTCAATTCCGTCCTCCAGCTTGACAATCGGTTCATAATCCAACAGATGAATAGCTTTGCTGATGTTGAAGTATCTGTTGGCGCAAGTAAACGAGACTCTAAACCGAGTGAAGAGGGCCTCCTTTCCACGTATTTTAGCAACAATTTCAGACATGTAAGCCAGGAAGAATCCAACAGGTCTCGAGATCTTAATCGTAAAGCTGGGGATAACACCCTTCATAGCCCACACTTTCCTTGGGACAGTGAAGAAGTAAACTGGCTCATTGTTTGTAATAATAAAGGGTTCACCTGCAACTACCTCAGACCACTTGTCATCCAGCAACTTCTGCGCAGCGAGGGCATGAGCATGGGCAACGTTGCCGATGTAGGTGAAGTCAAAGATGTTCCAGTTATCGCCAATCTGGAAGCGCGTGCCACCAGTGTTTGCGACCTGGGCCATATTCGGGATCAGCTGCCGGTCACCAGGTCCAAACATCGCCGAGGGACGCAATGCAATGGTCTTGAATCCAGGGCGCTTGTTGTTTGCCGCGAGGACCATTTTCTCTCCGAGCGCCTTGGTCTCGTTGTAAGCGTCCATCTGCTTCTCGGGCATTGGCGTCGTCTCATCGGCGTTGCGGAGGTCGGCACCGTTATAGATAACAGAGGCAGAAGATGTGTAGACAAGGCCCTTAATAATGTCCGCGAATTCAGGCTCTACAGCCACGTCGATAATGGCTTGAGTGCCGTCGACGTTGACTTTATAGTATATTTCCTTGCCCATGCCATGAATCGGAGACGCCGAGTGCACAATGATATCGGGCTTCACTTCACGATATATCTCACGGAGAGAGGCGGGATCGGTAATATCGCCCTTGTGGAAGGCAATGTCGGCGGGATTGAAGGAGTAGAACTCGGGGGAGACGGCCGGTAGAGGTCGGATGTCGAGGACATGGATGGCCGGGCGCGGCGTGAGCGCATAGAAGCGGTCGACCAAGTGGCAGCCTAGAAACCCGGAGCCACCGATGATCAAAACAGTATCAAGAGTCATTGATATTCGTTGTATTTGTCGCTGTGGATGACGCAATCGCGAACGAGATAAGCTGCTGGTATATCAGGACGAGGAGACGGTCGCAGGCGAGAGTGCAAAAGCAAGCCGCATGCATAAACCTTACACACATGGACCTTTGAACTGCAATATCCACCTCAAAACAACAGCAAATCAACAGTCTTGGTTACCCACTGGGTTTGTTTTCATTTCTGTCGAGCAATGAGTATAATGCGATATGCAATGGGGCGCTGTGTATTCAAGCTATACCAAAGTCCATGGAGAACAAAGGTCTGGTGCAAATGCGAGATGCGTTGCGCAGGATATGTATTTCGAATCCTCCTGTGAATCGCTCAAGATTGTCTTTGTTTGGCGAGCGAATACACTGCCGCTTGTTGATAAGACTGAGCAACTGAAATACTACCAAATTCTAGAAATCTCAGGACCTGTGTGCGTGCATATTCGTGATTAGTTGATTCCTGATTACGTGGCTAGAATGATTTCGTCCTGCACAAACCCGCAACGACTGAATATGAGCTACAGATTTATGAACGGTGAATTCAAGCAGCATAGACCTTGCTATCCTTAACTTCTCCCTCGAGCAATTTGTTATGGAACTCAATATTTATGATTCTTATGGCCGACCATTCGTTGAAACTTGCCGTTCGAATGGGATTACAAGGAATGCTAGAGGGCATATATATCCTGATCCTGCTGAATGGTTTACTGACGACTCTGATCCTGGACCAGATGACGAAAAGGAGTATATCTACGAACGAGTGGCCACAGATCGAGTTTAGCGTAGAAGAGCTAAATATCCTATCACAAGCGAACGCTTTGGATTACTGCGTTTAATCAGTTTTTTTTTCTATGTTGTCTGATTCATACGCCGAGCGACTACAATTATTATGAATCTAGCGTTTTATACGTGATGTATTTTGAGCCTCAGGCTGATATTTCTCCGTGGAGAAGACGATTCTCTAATTTACGGATTCTGAAAGAACGGGATCTGCGAGTGAAGGGAGAAGAGCGAATACCAAAACTATGATACTTTTTCATTAAAAGTCGAGTGTATTCCGTTGTCTCGGGTATTTCTTTTAACAAAATCGCATGCAATTATAGTAGAATGCATCGTGATTGCTATTTGGATGCAAGCAGGGTCATTATTCATTTGCTCTTTTGTGTCATGATGTAGACTCAACCTAAGCGATTGCTAGATAATTCCCGACGACTCCTCATGATATTACGATAATGTTTGGCCCTTTGTGAAAAGAATTACCTGCCGGATAAAGATTTGCAATGAGTAGAAGTCGAAGGGCGGTACAGCAGGTAATGGTCGAATGTCGAGCTCATGAATTGGCGGTGACAATCAATCACATGTCATTTTATTTCCTCCCGGGTATTTGGATATAATACAAATTCAGTATGATTGAGGGTTCATCACCTGTTCAACATATGCTGAAGATTTACTTACTTGAAGTCAAATACCGCCGATACATGAATCTGCAAACAACTTGCACATGAGACGTCTCCACTATGATTGCTGGCGAATCGCGATGTATTTCATTTTCTCTCGATATTCTATATCCCCATTTTAAAACTAATTATACAAACCTCAATAAATCCACCATTGACAAGAATTCCACCTAAAACTCCAAAGTAAATCCCTGATATCAAAATTCGCTTAACTTACAAGCTCTTCCGACTAGCCGCCGCCGCTGCTTCCTCTCGAGGCACGATATCGATCAAGAAATCAAACATATCTGATTTTTGTAATGCATTTGCAATGTCAGAACGCTGTAACGTCCGTCGCTTGTTTTCTTCAGCGTGAATCCAGGCGCGCATGGTAAGCTCTGTGATGAAAATGTCGCAGCCTTTGGCGAAGAGAATTGGTGCTTCGGCGGAAATCATTTTAACGTCTTCGTCGGCTTTCATTACTTTCTGTTTTGATAGCTGTGTTAGAACGCTTCTACATACCGCAGTCATTCAAAAAATAGTAGAATCATACCTTTATCCGAGCAAGAGGAAGCTGATGAATTTTAAACTCGTGCTCATCCCTCTCGATGGAGTTAATAGTCTCCTGCCAGTAACTCATCATGATATTCCGATACTGTCCCGAGAGTCCCTGCGCTACATTTGCAAAAGCACCGCCAACAAAAGTAGCAGCCGGAGCACCACCAGACGCAGCTACGGCGGCAGCAGCTCCGTAATGACCGCCAGACTCGAGTATCTGCTCGTATTGGACTTGTTGCGGCTGATCATGCTCATGATCCTGCTGCTGCTGTTGCTGCTGCTGCTGTTGCTGTTGCTGAGATACTTGCTGAGCCAGCTGTTGGGGATCTTGTGGGTCGGAATACATATCGATTTTGCGTATATCAGAGGAATTGAGGAAATGATTGTGGACGCGGTCTGTGGTCGAGAACCGGAGCAACAAACGCGACAGACACAAACCCCTCAACATGTACAACTTAACCCTATCCTGAACTATAAAGCCCTGCGAGACTGAATTTTTTGAACATTTTTCTGTTTTCTTTTCTGTAGCTCCTTCACCTCTTGCTCTGTTTTTCTTTGTCCAGAGCAAATTTTTTTTGCATAATGTCGGACGGAAAGGAAGTGTTTGAGTTCACTGATGCGGACGTTTTGCAAGCTGCCGCTGATTTGGAGAGGAATTCAGCTCGGGCTGTTCTGGAGAGGTACCATATTGTATTTCTTGGTTGCTTGCTTGCTGCTTCATTTTTTTCTGACTTTTATGGGCGTGTGCAGAATACCGAAACTAAAGGGACTTTACGATGAAGCTGAAGAATATCTTGATAGCACTTCGGGAGTTGTGAAGATCAACACTAAGGCTTTTCTTTCGTCCAGCAAGGCCGAAAAGATCGAACCGAGAGAAGTAGTCAACTACTCGAAGATCAAGAAGGATGCCCGTTTGGTATGTGTACTCCCTTTAGTTTTATTGAAAGAGCTCGTGAAGAGAAATATCTGAATTTTGTCAGGATTGAGATGATGAAAACATAACACCAATGATGTCGAGGACTCTACCGGTCTTCGATGCTATTTTGTGATTATTTATGTCATAGTTACCCTGATCTTTCCATTAAGCAAAATTGATTCTTTGTTGCGTTCTTTTCTCTAAATTTTTAATTGGGAAATTACTAACATAGTCGTCTGTTGTAGGCTAAGGAAGATACTGCTGGCGATAAATGGTTTAATATGCCAAAGACTGAGATGACGCCTCAAATCAAACGCGATCTCCAGCTTCTAAAGCTGAGACACGTTCTGGATCCTAAACGGCATTATCGTCGTCCTGATGACAAAGCTGAAATGAAATACTTTCAACCTGGCACAATTATTGAGGGACCTACTGAGTTCTTTAGCGCGAGATTGAGTAAGAAGGAGCGGAAGCAAACTCTTGCTGACGAGATTATGGCGGATAATAAGGCAAGGGAGTATTTCAAGAAGAAGTACGAGGAGATTCAAAAAGTCAAGACTTCGGGTGGAAAGAAGCATTACAAGAAGGTTATGAAGAAACGTCATTGATTTAATATTTCACTAATATGGAGTTTTGGGATTGGGAAATTAGGTATTTGTGTATGGAGTTTTTTGGGTTGTATCAAGTTGGGTCATATTTAATATCATAAAGATCACTATAATTATATCATAGCATGAAGTAGTCGCAAGCTCGACAATCTACTCTACTAGTATCTTTTTGAAGACAGCACCCCAGCTTTCTTCAGCCTCGCTAGGTAAAGCTATGGTATAAGGAAACGGATTTCCTTCGGCTTGCAGAATAGGTGGAATGTGCGCCTTATTCTCTCCCACAACATCAATAATCTTTAATAAAATGTTCTGCAATTGCTGCTCGGCACTGCAGTTTAGTCGGCGTCGCTCGTCTTCGTCTCGTGGAGTCACTGAGGAGACAGTGATTGTCCACTGCTCCCAGCACACTTCTTCTTCTGATTTAGAAAACCATGCTTTGCGGGTCTTCTTTTCGTAGAAAGCTACTGCAATCTGAGCTTGCTTCGGTGAATTTAAGGATGAATGGTTTAGCAAGGATAGAGGAGGTGCTGAGATTTTGACGGTAGCGTTTGTTGGCTGGTTCTCTAGTTGCAGGGTTTCTAACAATTACGCGTTAATTCTGCATGTATGGATTCACGCAGCGCACTTACCTGGATCAAAAGTAGGGGATGGGTCACTATCTCTGGTATATGCACCACTATAACTTGTCGAGTACGCGTTTTGATCAACGACCTCTCTAGTTCTTGCTACTGTTCGATGACTGACCGTCGAAGCTGTCTGTTGCACAGTTCCAGCACTAGCTTGCGCAGTAGTATCCAACGCAGCCGTAAGTTTCGCAAGCTTTTCGTTGATAAGAGAATCTAGCTCTGGATTATCGACAGAAGGATATGTTATCTCCAGCACTTCATGAGGTGGAGTGCTTGCTCGGATAGTTCCAAAGAGTCTGTGGAAGAAGATCGAGGATATGATGGCTGTGCGCAACGCGTTAGTTCATGCTGTGATCACGTAAAACCACAACTTCTCATATAATTACCATGCAGTACATCGCGAATCAACAGCCGGTCGAGCACAATATCGATTGTTATCAGCAACATGCGAATCTGTGGAGTCGTTCGTCGACCTTCGGAATTACAGGTCCAGAGGAATTATGACGCAAGTGGGGGAAAAAAGGGGGGGGTACAACTTTAATAGGGTGCGATTGCACGGCCGAAACGAAGCCTTTATTGGGGCGCAATACGAACCATAATAAAGGCGATATGCGCGTTGCGGTTCGCGTCTGATACGGGAGCCCGGTCGCCGAATCTTGTCGTCATTTATTCCCCACTGCTTGACTTGTTTGGAACACGGGAAAGAGGAAAGCATTTGTTGCGGTAGTAGCTGCGAAGCACTCCATCATCAGCTCAATGAGATACAGACATGGGACATTCGATCCTGAGTTCTACGCACTGCCAGAGGCAATTAAGAAAGCGACCTCGAAGGAGGAGCTAGCACCGAAGAAAAAACATCTTGACAGTACGCATTTCATCAGGTGCCGTTATGAGTATCTTCGACCACTAACATTGTGTATATAGCCTGCAATCAATATACTTGGAACAATGGAATGGCAATATATCTTTGGTCCTTTATGAAAACACAGTACATTTCTGGCGAGGTCCGTGTATTCAAAGCCTTGATACTCATTCACTTTATTTTTCAAAGGGGACATCCAAAGTCGTTGATAGATATCGTCAGACATGTGGGTTGGATCCAAGATTACGCAGACAGCAACGTTAACGGAAAACTGGGTTATGGCTCTCTGATTCGGAAATATGTTGATTTCTTGATTGCTAAGATTAACTTTCACAAAACTCATCGATTTCTTGATGGTAGTTATCCACCATAACTTGCGTACTGTGTATTTAAGATATGTGACACTGACATCTTTCTACCAAGGCTGCTTCAAGGCACTTTATACTCCTAGGAACTTGAACGATGCTGTTGCTTCAGTAAAGCTTATACGCGATCTAATTGACCTTCAAGACAAACTGCTCGATATCTCTAACCTCATCATCTCGACTAGGAGAAATATCAACACAGATCAATGCCGTGAATCTACTCTTGTGTATTTGGTAGATGAAAGCTATTCGATCTACAAATTGTACACCTCAAAGCTGCTTATAATGCATCAATTGATTGATTCAGACATTGAACTTTCTCCCTTGCGGACGGAATATCAGAAACAGTTTTCTCAGCTAGAAACATTTTATGCTGATTGCAGAAGATTGGTATATCTGAATGATTTAGATGTTCGGTGTCCCGAGATCTCAAAGGTAACCTTCCTCTCAGACAGTCATTCTCAAGTCATACATCTAACTTCATTCCAAGGAATCCTCATACAACTTCACTTTTCAACGTGAACAGCCTCCAGCATATGACCATGTTCATTTGATACCCAGACTGCAAGACCATTCAGTCCCAATACCAGGCGAACAGAGTCCATCTTATGAATCTGGAAGCAGTGCATCTTATTTTAACTCTCTGTTGCAGCAAGATGAAGCCGAAGAAGAAGAAATTCCGCTTTATGAAAGTGTTGCCCCACCTATTGACTTGATCTTACCAAGGTTGGATTAATATAATATAGTAATTTTAGGAGTTTTTGTATCGTATTGGGTTATATATGGTCACATTAAAGCAGTTTAAAGTTGAATGATATTCTTGATGGCAGGTGCTTCTTTTGTCTGTATTGAAATCAATCAGACCAATATCAATGATTCTCACCTCACAGGACAAGTGTAGATGTCACAGAATGCAGGTGAGATGGCATCATTCAACTATGCTTACTCTGTTGGGTGATGTTGAAAAGAGTGATTATTCTGTTTCACAATTCTTGGAGGCAGCTGTTGAGGTCAACAAGTCAATTTTCTCTGTTATTTAGACGCAAAATAAAGATCAAATTTTGAGTAACGTGCTGTGCTCCACATACTAGCCGCGCAGACTAACGATTCTCGCATTTTCGTCGACGACGCGTCTCTTCTACTTTAATTCTCCATTTCTTCACTAGAAAGCATGGAAAATCGCTACGACGAATATAAAATATCCCTGGCCATCCGAGCTCTCAAGAGCACTCCAAATCTTAGTAGATGGAACCCTACGATGAATCTATGAAGTACCGGAGTCAACCTTGCGTGACAGGATGAATTGACGACAATCACGACGCGATATCTGTGTCAATTTACATAAGTTGGCAGAATTAGAGGAGGATGTAATTATTGAGCATATATTGGATCTCGATGCGTGAGGGTTTCCCCCTCATCTATCTGGTGTTGAAGAAATGGCCAATTTGCTCCTTGCGGAGCGACACGATGGACGTGACGTTCTGCACTGGGCCGAGCATTTGTCAAGCGACAATCAATGCTCAAGACGTGCTCGAATCGACCGTATAACCGGCAGAGAGCACTCTGTGAAGATCCGAATGTAATTGGTGACTGGTTCAGACTTTTTGGAAACATGACGGCGAAGTATGGTATCCTTGATTGTGACGTGTACAACGTCGACGGGACTGGTTTGTCGGATGGGGCTATTAAGCCTACTTCTAATGGATGGACCGATAACTCTACAAACTTGGACTCGATAAAATACTTCACTAAGCACACCAAGTCACAGTCTAAGGGGGCATATCGAATACTTTTGGTTGATGGACACGAGAGTCATCTGACATGCGAGTTCCAGACGTTTTGCAAAGATAGCAGTATTATTGCCTGCCTCCGCATTCATCTCACCTTCTTCAGCCATTTGATGTTGGGTGTTTTAGTGAGCTGAAGCGGCGATATACTCAATAGCATGAGATGTTTATTAGATTGCATGTGAGCCACATCAGCAAGGTCGAGTTGTTTACTGCATTCAGTTTAGATAGTGAATATGGCGGCAGCCAGAGAACGATCTTAAATCCAATGCCAGGAATCTCTGTAGTCAGCGTATTCATTCGCAAATCTTTTGTACCCTCTCTCATTGTCACGGGTAATTCGAGAGAGTTTTACACCGGGAAATTTAACTCAATATCCATTATTTGCTTGATTGTTGATATTGCCTCTGCGCGCGACATGCGCACGCCAAAAAGATAATGACATCATCTATTAGTCATCTTCCCCGCCTCAAACGCCGGCCGGGGCACGGTACCTCCTCGGCATCAGCACTTCCCGCGATTTCCTATTGATCTCTTTCCGCGAATAGGATAGCTAAAGAAAGAAATGGTCCCACAGTTTGTCCATCGACACAGACGGAAGATAGCTGCTGCTCTTGGAGTTGCGGCTGCTGGATACTACGCATATTCCTACCTTAAATCAAAGCTGGAAGATTGGCAGGCGTCGTTGTCTAGTAATATCACGAACAAGGAAAAGTAGGTCGTTTGTGCCCTCCCTTTCTGCCCTTCTTCTGCTTCTTTGCTTTTGGATTTTAATGTTTGATTGTATTTGACTAACTGGTGCGTTTTTGAATCAGCTTGCGAAGGAGATTTGATCAGAATCAAAAAGACGCCTCGTTCACGGTCGCAGCGCTCCTATCCTCCGTAACCGATCCTATAATGCAAGCACTTCCTGTAGAAGAAATCACTCGAGAACTTCAAACAAAGCATCGAAGCGCACCAGGAAAAGTGCCTGCA
The DNA here is from genome assembly GCA_030568295.1 of Myxozyma neotropica. Classification (NCBI taxonomy): domain Eukaryota; kingdom Fungi; phylum Ascomycota; class Lipomycetes; order Lipomycetales; family Lipomycetaceae; genus Myxozyma; species Myxozyma neotropica. The sequence goes on from JAJLTU010000028.1 coordinate 93,690, forward strand.
GCTCATATTGAGTCTGATTCCGTGTCGATTGCCTCATCTGCGGTAACTGATGAGATCGGGGCTGCCGGAAACAACAATAGCAAAGTAAGAAGTAAGAAAGAGATGTGGGATGAGATCAAGATTATGTCAATTACGCGGGCGGTTTCGTTGATTTATGCAATGTCGTTACTTGTGTTCTTTACTAGATTGCAGCTTAACTTACTCGGACGGAAGAATTACCTTGATTCAGTTTTGGCGATGTCTGAGGAGACCGATGATGATTTTGAGATGATTGAAAATGAGGAAGAGAAGGAGATTATCAATAATGAAGTTAACCGAAGATTTCTGACTTTCAGCTGGTGGTTATTAAATAATGGATGGCAAAACTTGGTTGATACAGTGCGAAGAGCAACAATCAAAGCATTTGAAAAGTATCTCACTCGGCTGAATGCATGCACATATTATGGATTTATATTCTAATTATAGTTATATAGCATTACGCCCCGTTCTGAGCTTTCCTTTGCAGAATTCGAGGCTTCGATATCAAATATCCGCTCTTCAGTTACATCCGAAACGACTCCATTCTTAGATTTACTTCTACCTACAACACGCGATCAAGAACAATACGTACTTTCACAAAATCCAGGTCCAGACTTCAAATCAACTCCTCATCTCGAACATCTTCTTACCCCAACATTAGATGGTCTTCTTGATGAAGCTAAAGATTTAATCGAATCACCAAACGCAGGAGAGGTTATTCGTTCTTTGTTAGACGAAGCATTTAAAATCCTGTTGTCGGATTTACAAATCAGTTATTATTTCACTGTATATGAGAACCAGCAAGAAAGTGGTGCACCGTTGGAAGAAATTGACGATGGCAAAAAAGTAAGACTTGCAAATCTACTGGCGGGAATTACTAGACAGTCACATGAAATGACCATTCAAAGTAATCAGTCAAATCAGTATTTACTTGTATGTGCAGCATTCTCTCAAGTGCCCTTTTTCTTTGCTTCGAGTGACTAACAGTTGCCTTAATTATTTAGGCCATGAATGGTGTTTCTGAATTGGCAATGTTTAGCGCGGTAGTTTACTCTAACTTTGGCGTTCTTGGAAGCCTAGCTTGATGATTGTATGTATCCGCTTTTTGTATGATGTTTTTTTTGTGTTTTTGAGATTCAATTTAAGAAGACTATTTGCATGTACATTAAGATATACACAAACCTTGTTATATAAAAGTATCAAGATGAAAAGTACAATTCACAAGTAAAAGATAAAAGTATAATGATAGAAATAGTAAACACATACTCCTAATCATATGAGTACGAAAACAATATTCATACGAGAGAATGCAAGTCAGAGGACATCATAATAAAGTTACGATTCAAAAGTAATACGTATGCAGACTTTACTCTGCAAACAAAGGAACTCAGCAAAAAAAAAGAAAGATCATAAACATAAAACCAAAAGAAAGTGAAAAATAATTTGAACAAGCCTTAATCTCATCTGATACCGTTTCTCACAATCAAAAGTAGGTCTCGCCTGGCCTCCTTCTTGCAGCTTTGCATACAAAAAAACTGATCTAGTCTATTTAGATATCAACACCGGTCGAAGTGGCAGAAGAAGTAGCAGCCTCGGCCTGAGCCTTCAAGTTAGAAGCCACCGAAGACTGAACGGTACCGACGAGCCTAGTGGAGATAGGCTTAACAACGGTCTTGTAAACGGCCTGGGCACCGTGGAACTGGGGAAGGCCCAGATAAAGAACCAAGATGACCTTGAAGAACCAATAGAAGGGAACCCTGGCTGCTGTTAGCTTTGCAGGTACAGTTTTTCAGAAAAAAGTTGAATTGAAGACGAACCAGTAAAGGATAGCACGGCTCCAGAACTCGACGACAGAGAAGAAAGCGAAGACGACCCAGTACTATATATAATCAGTGATTATCAGTCAATTGATTCAAAAGGATTCAAAGAGGATTCAAAGAGGCTGTTTAAGTTGGTGGATGAACATACGGTCAAGTATTGAGTGTCATCGGCAGTGCCCGGCGAGTCAAGAGCAAGAATAGAGTAGTATCCTGGGATGACGAAGCCAGCGAGGTTGGCAAGTAGCTCTCCGATACTGATACAGGCGTTAGCAGTGTTGCAGAAACCACAGCTGGATATACTAGCCGACAACATACCCGCCAAAGTTGAGGAAAATCAAAAACAGATAGAGACCGACAGCGCCGAGAACACCATACGACTTGGGAACGCCTATACACAGCAATCAGTTAGTCCACGGAGAACAAACAGAGAGAAACTACTGTTGGCAAGTGCAAAAAATTACGCACGGCGCTCGGCACAAAGCATGCTATCGCGACAAATATTACATACCGACTTGCGCGAAGACCTTGTCAACGATGGGATACTTGTCAAGCTCCTATAGCAGAGAAAAAAGAGATTAGCAATAGCCGACACACGACCATGCGCCGGATCTGCGAGAGGTGCAAGAACAGCCAAGGAGGCGAACGAGCACCAGAAACTAGACGCACCTTGTCGAGCTTGCTGACGACGGCAAAAACCTGATCCTGGTAGGACATTGCAGGATATGGACAATTATGCGGATTTCTGAAGAAAGAACTGTCAAATGGACGACTATTTCGAGAAGATGCGAATCAAAAGCAGACAGAGTAGGAGGGAAAGTGTGACGTCGATAGCTGAATGCCAGATCGACGGGGGTAAGGGCTCGAGATAGAGGTCGCATAGCGCGCCGTTTATGCCGCCGCATCCACATGCCCTGCTTCCTGAACTTCTACTATATTTATTACATACTAATAGTGTTTGTCACTTCTGTTGGAAGACTGGGCCAGTAATAGGAGGGACGGCTTGTGGAGGACCGAGGGTTGATACTGTTCACTTTCAAGTATGCGACAAGATTTTTTTGTAATGATTGTGTGATGACAAAACTAATGAGCGGGCGATCTCCGCATACATCTAAGTTCCAAGGCAGCCTACAAGGATCGCGAACAAACCAGGAATAGTGTAATACACAAAAGAGCTGAAATACAAAACAAATGCGAACATAAGGTAGAACCATAAAGGAATGACAAAATAATTAATACAAGAATTCGACTAATGAATCATTGGCCATGAAGACACACAAACCAAATCACCGGAACTTCAATGTTGCATGAGCAAACAGAAGGCTGTTCAAACTTCTATCATCAATTTCATCCAATTCATCCATAAGTGATACTGGTGTAACTGTAACAGGGAGGGCTCGAGCCCTATGTCATAGTTTAGCTAGTACCTCACATCTCCAACTGCCATCTGCCTGAACCACGCGTAGTTAGTGTATCGCCACTGCCAGCCAGCAGTATACACTGATGGTGTAGCCGCATATTCGTCCTGCTTTAGTAGGGGTGGATGCGATTATGATATTGTCAAATTTTATCTTATTTGTATCATATTCATCAGCAAAATCACATATTAATTGTGAAATCTACAGATTATTGTATATTAATTGTACTCCTATTTAGGTAACATGACTTATGGGGAATTCAGTCAAAAAAATCCGATTTATAACTTCAATCTTGTTTTAAGGACTGCATATTCATCTAATTCCAACTCTCAATTGCCTGATCTATGTTAGCTCCTCCTCTTCTATTTTCTCCTCTGCTTTTCAATCAGATGTTTACATGGCTCCCTCATGGCTCTTCTCCTGAAGATTTCCCTGTTCCTTGCGAATGACCTTCCTCTGTATGAATGAACTTCCTCTGTACTAAACACAAATTCATCTTGTAATTTAATTCACTTGTCTTTAGTTCTTTTCTTTCGCATCTCAAGACGTTCCTTGCAATCATTGAGTTCCTTCCAAAGCAGGATTACCTCAGCATTTTGAGATTCAATAAGCCTAGTCATTCTCCTCGCATATGTTGAGGTTGCAATGCAGGAGAATTATGTTTGCAAGAGCTAAATTAATGCCACATTTACCTGCCTTAGTTCTGTCTCAGCTGGCAGAGAGGTCTTGAACACAGTGAGGTCTAGATCTTGCATGGTACTACATTTGTGGGGTAGAAGGTAGCTGATCATATTTGAGTGGGAGTACATTAAGCCATTTCCATGGACATAGACATGCCAGCCCAGCTCCATTCCAGCAAGCCTTAATATTAGAAGTAGTGACTACCTTTTGCCTTGATCCTCTGGAAGAGTTTTATCTCGTTGGTCCATACCTCAACATCAAGAGGTTGGAGCAAATGTGAACAATGAAGAGGTTGTATAAGTAAGGCAATGTCCTTCTCTATACAGGTAGCAATCAAATCCCTGTAATATGGCTAGAATGACCATCCATAATCAAAACTCGGGGCCAATTACCTGACCTTTTCTTAGATTCTGGCTCAAAAGCCTTTGATAACCACTCAAAGCCATGAATATTTGAAGTCCATCCACTTGTGCTAGCTGAGGTGCCAGTCCAGATGTACATCCTTTGGTATCCATGCAGAATTGATGTTCTGGCCTATGAAAATAACCAGTGGTGAAAGAGCCACTCCTGCTGCACTGATGCACTCAAGTACAGTCATCCATTCTGGTTTTCCAGCTGTAACTGTCTAAATTGATTTGTGAGTAGAATCAACAATAATATGCATAGTTTGAGTACTTCCAACAGCAAAGCCACTCTCATCCATATTATACATATTATCTAATTTGTACCTTTTAGTTGAATAGCATCCTTTATAACTTGGAAGCCATTTTTGGAATCTATTCATGGCCTATAGGTAGAGTATTTGTAGAAGTAGGATTGTGAGAAGATTTTGAGAAGATGCAACCTAAACACATCACATATGAATTTTGTCAGCCATTTCCTTTATTGACATAGCTGTGGCAGGAAATCCAGTGATCATCAGGCATGTGATTCATCCCTTCAATGTATTTTCTTCTGCAATTGAAAGAATTTGGGCCATTCGTGGGTCTGGGGAAGCCTTTTCTTTCTGGCTACCCTGTTGATAAGAGCTGTCATAGGAACTTTTGAAGCACTTTGTGGCCTTTCTAGCCACTCCTTTAATTGAAGGGTGGCTATAGACCTCTGGACGTTCTCTTCAATTTGAGCATATGTAAAAGGTGGTCAGAGACTCAAAGTCAAATTTGTAGTAGTTTGAAGTTAGTGATAGGATAATTTTGACTAAGTTCCCTTAAGTCATTTTATATTTACCAGAAATGATAAAAAATTTAATTGAATCCAATCTGCAATATGTATTGCCCCTTTTATGATCTTTTTCTGTGCCTTTCACTCTGAACAGCATTTTGGTTGCCTTCAGGAGTCTTGCTATCTCAAACTCAAAATGAGGTGCTGTGTGCAATCAACCAGATGCCCTTCTCAAAGCTATTGAAGCCTTTGAATAAGATATATCAGTGAGCTATCCTGATGCCATTGAAGGTACTGTCATACATATTCCATTTGAGATCTTGTTTCATTGACTGCTCAAGGCATCTGCAACTGCCATTGAGGCATCTCTCTCTATAAGTAAGGTGATGGCATTCAGATGATAATTTCAAGCTTTGAAACCACAGCTGAATCAACTGGGATGAGTCCTGCACTGCAAAAGCTGCTGCTGATAATATCTGATGTGATTGTACATCATCAAAAGCTTCCCTGAAAAGCCATTAAAAAGGACTCCTTCTCAATGTGATTGACTGCAGCATCCAATCAAGTCCACAATCTCTTTCCTGTATGTTCAAATAAATGGGCCAACCAGCCAACTTGAGAGGCTGAAGGAAGTGAGGCAAATATGGGGGCATATATAGTGTCATAATATTATAATCCTTGCAAAATCCAGAAATTCAAAGTGAGTTGAGGCTGCTATAGCAATCATAATCAATAGCCTATATATGCCTTTTTGTATGGCACTCTCTGTAAAGCAGTTAATAAGCTGCAACCACTGGAAACCATGCTCAAGAGATGTCCATTCATTATCACTCACAGATATCAGGGCAATCTATCTGTAAGGGTATCATATCAGGTGTCATAGTGTTGTCAGCCCTTGAGGATCGCAAATGGCAGCAAACATAGTCTCTTTACTAGCTATGTTGTGCCAAGTGATTCCCTGTTCCTATAGAAGTTTCTATATTTGTTGCCATTCCATGCTCCCATTCATATTAAATGATCAACTCCTCATAGTTCACTAGTCCTCCTACTCATATTGACTGGTTGTGGCCATGTACACCAAAACTGGGTATATCTGCTGTCACCTAAGCAATTAATCTGTCCACTGAAGTCTTCTTTAAAATTATCTTCTGTTGATATAACTCCTACCATTACTTGCCCCTCTGGGCTTACTGAAACAGTGGCATATACTATACACACTGTGGAGTTACATCTAGCAACATTCTCCCAGACTAAGTCAAATGCTCTCTGAGCTTCCCTTGCTATATAGCTTCTTCATAATTTACATTCAGTGTATAGTTACTCTAACTGGAACAGTCCACTAGCATGGGGACTATCAGGATAATTCTCAAGGCTTGCAATAATGATAGATATAAGAGCAGCCATCTTGTCTTTGAGTGCCAACTATTAGTGCATTATCACAACCACCCCATTATTAGAAATGATAACCTGAACCCGAGAAAATGTTATTGAAAGAGTTGCTTGTTGTGTTAAATGGTGTTACTGATAATGATATCCCTGATATTACTGAACACTGAACTTTGAGGGAGGCAGGCCATCCTTATATAGACATTTAGTGATATTACCCTAATCACATAGATGATTCCAGATCCTTCTTTCCATGTCATTCCATGACATTCCACAATGTTCCACAATGTTCCATGATCTTCCTAGAATGCTCTAGTTCCTACTTCACCATATCCCAGATCTTTGCAGATCTTTCACAAGTCACTATCACTGGCACACCTCACATTCCCATCTCTCCGCTTGTTCCAGTGTTGCAAAAATGTGTTGCAAAAATCGAATTATTAATTCATTCCCATCATAAGTCTTAACTTGGCACGTGCCGTTTGTCGCTGTCTGACGCGTCCTTGAACTTGACTCCCAGCAACTCTACAAACCGATCTCCAGGGAACAACTTTCTCCAATGTCACATAGTGCTATGGAAATCGATATTGATACAGTAGAGAATCAGCATCAAAGTGCGGAATCAGAAATCCGCCGTAAGCAAAGGCTCGCCGAGGTAGTAGTGGATGATTCGGAGCAGGAGCTCCGCAGACAGGCCGATCTCAACCACGCAGTCCCTCTCGACGAGCTTGCCCGACGAGTCCGTTCAGACGATTCTGGTGCAACTCCAGGGAGTCTTTCAGAGCGAAACAGACAGATATTTGGAATAGTATGGCTTAACAAAACATGCCATATCTCGCCACGAAACGCAATCCCTCGGAATAGGATCTACGCTAGATACGCCGAAGTATGCGCACGACAAAAGATCAAACCTTTGAATCCGGCTGCTTTTGGAAAACTTGTTAAGCTTGTCTTTCCTGAAATTAAGACTCGGAGATTGGGTATGCGTGGTAAATCCAAGTATCACTATTGTGGCATCAATATCATCGGAGACGCGCTGGTACCGATTGGCAGCATCAACTTGCAAGAAAATTCTCATGGTGTCGATGAGTTTGATACAGGAATTGAGGATTCATTCGAGACTGCGCAAGAGAGTACGATAAATAAAGCTGGTTCGGCTGATCGACAAAAAGAAAATGAAAGGCCGAATTCTACTACGCAAGCGGAGGCTAGTAAACAGCCTCCTCAGCTTCAACAATTTACACCAGAGAAAAGGCATTCTCTTGACTTAGCTCCTTCTTCTCCTTTGGATCCATTTGCTCTTCCACCACTTCATTTCTCAAGAAGTGTTATGGATCCACCAGCCGTATCATTTAGTTCGCTAGAATTCCCTAGCATTAACAAATTTGTCCCACCCGGCGCAGACAGAGATGCAGTTGATATTCTGACTGCGTTGTGCCAGTCGCATTGCTCGGCATTGCTTGAAGCTATCCGATTTATGCATCTCAAGCAGTTTTTGAATACCTTGTCCTCTTTTCATGGTACTCTCACTTCACCTGTGCAAAAACTACTTACGATGCCGAGTATTCTCGAATGGGTGCAGAGATGTGATTGGATTATGTATAAAGTAAGCTGTTCTGTTTGTCAATTTCTATATGCGCATAGATTATTAATTTGACATTAGGAAATGGTGCATATGCTAGCACCGCTCGCACTCCAAGTAGTACCACTTAACGTCATGACCGCCCTCCGCTCTCTATCAATGACGCTCCCACAAAACATTTTAGCATCCTTCCACTCACTTCCTCCTGTATTTGTGCAAGTTAAACTGCGACCAGCTCATGCGTTCTCAAACTTAATCGGTCGTCTATTGCGTGTCAACGATATTGCCAATGCTGCCGCTAAAATTTTGGCTAATCCCAATGAGCGGAGATTGATGCTTACAGATTGGCTTAACTATGTTGATGCAAAGTTAATTATTTTACGTGAAGCTCCATGCGGTGGAGCTGCAGCTTTAAAGATTTTGGGTGAGGATGCCATCGCTTTGCTTGCCGTACCAGCAGATCATCCCGGTCCCGATGATTGGCGTGCGCGTCCTCGCGATCCAAATGACATATCTACATCTCCTGCACCCCCATCACCTAATAAAGACGACAACGCAGAATCGGGAGAAGGGATAATTGAGCAATGGGCAGAATACTTGACAAATCTACCACTCAGATTCCCGCGAGTTTCTGCGCGTATGTTTTTGCTCTATATGAACGGTATCTTGACTGCCGCCCTGCGAGAGATTACACTGAATGGCGGAGAAGCGTTTGGGGCATGGTGGATGGTCCGATGTTGGATAGATGAGTGGATGGCATGGGTTGCTGAGCAAGGAGGATTCTTTGATACAGATTATCTTCCACTTTCTACGAATGCTGCGGATGATCCGATGGCATCGGCAGCAGCAGCCACAGCAGCTCTAGTAGCCGATACTACACTACATGACGAAGAGCCTGATATTGAGCCTTTACCAGCACCACTACAACAGGGTTCTGATTCTGCTCTAGATAAACCGCATCAAACTCGGCCGGCCGATTCGAGTCTTGAGGATTTAGAACCTGTAGCGGATGTTAGCTTAGCGGACGTGAGGTCGGCGGCGGATTATGATGACGACATCTTGGGCCGCGGGCCTGATTTGGACTTTGATGTGCAAGCCGAAATCGAGAAGGATGCGTCGAGGCGGTAGTGGAGCAGAGATTGTTACCAATGCTATTGTATATAATTACATAAGTTTCAGGGGTGAGTGGGTTGGGTGCATTGCGCCGGTGACGTCATGCGGAATACTCGCGAAGGTGCCGGCGAGTTCGATCAACCATCGCGCCACGATTCCGGACTATAAGCTCATGCTCCGCCATTCCGCCTTCTGCTAGATTGCAATTTCGATAGTTTCGACAATACACAATTGGTGATCGAAAATGGTCAAGGAAACAAAGCTTTATGATCTCCTCGGCGTCGCCTCGTCTGCCTCGGATGCGGAAATCAAGAAAGGCTACCGCAAGATGGCGCTTAAGTACCATCCTGATAAAGCCGGTAATGATCCAAAGGTATTTCTCATTTCCCCTTTTTATTAATTGATATGATAATATATACTAACTGTCGTTACTACTTAGGCGGCTGAAAAGTTCAAAGAAGTCTCTGAAGCATACGAAATCCTTTCTGATTCCAACAAACGTGCAGTCTATGATCAGTACGGCCTCGAATACCTCCTCCATGGCGCTCCTCCACCGCCAGATTCTTCGGGTGCCTCCGCCGGTGGATTTCCTGGCGGCGGTGCTGGTGGTTTCCCTGGTGGATTCCAATCCTTCGGTTCAGGCGGTCCCGGTGGTGCCAAAACGTTCAGATTCAGCACGAATGGAGGTGGCGGTGGATCATCATTTAGTGGATTCACCCCTGATGATCCGATGAACGTTTTCATGTCCTCATTCGCTAACGATCCTGATCTTGCGGGATTATTTGGCGGAAGTGGTGGCGCTGGTGGACCAAATGTTAGATTCAGCTCTGGCGGCGGTGGAAGTCCATTCGGAGGTGGCATGGGAGGTGGTATGGGAGGTATGCCGGGTGGCATGGGCGGTATGGGAGGTATGCCTGGAGGCATGTCAGGTATGAATGATGGCTACCGATCATCATCTCCACCACGAGAATCATCACCTCCTGCAGTTTACACTGTAAAATTGCCACTTTCTCTCGAAGAGCTCTTTTCCGGAGCCTCTAAGAAGATGAAGATTCGCCGTCGCAGAACACATGGTCAAGAAGAAAAAGTTCTACAAATCACGATTAAACCTGGCTGGAAAGCTGGTACAAAGATTACGTTCCCTGGCGAAGGTGATTTGCAATCTGATGGACGAAGTCAAGATGTTGTCTTTGTTGTCGAAGAAAAGAAACATCCTGTATTCACCCGTGATGGAAATGATTTGAAGATGGAACTTGAATTGACTCTCAAGGAAGCTTTACTTGGATTCTCCAAGATCGTGGCAACTCTGGAGGGGAAGAAATTTAAGGTAGAGTATAAGCAACCGGTGCAGCCAGGTCTAGTCATCAGATATCCTGGCCATGGAATGCCGATTAGCAAGGAGCCTGGCAAAAAGGGTGATTTGGCAATTGTGATTAAGGTTAAGATGCCTACTTCCCTGACTGCTAGTCAGAGAACTGAGCTGGAGAAGATCTTATAAGAAAGATTTGAATGTACGTTACATGGGTGAAGGCGTTTATATATTACAAGGTTTTGAGCATTTGTATTTTTGTGTTTGATTCGTTTATGGCCACAGTAGGGTGATAGAATAATACTAAGATATGAGAAATAAAGAGCATTTCATTAGAGCAATCAAATTTTCCACTTTGTAACAACATATTTCATGCGCAAACAACCAACTTGTAAATTTGGATCTTCGTTTTTAATTTGCAAACTGGACCATTGTGTATACAATCCTAAGAATACCTGCGCAATCTGAGCTCTGGAAAGATCTGAACCTCGAGCATTTATAGAATGCAAAGGACCATACGTCAAATCATAACTTTCAATTAAATTCGTTAAAAATTCAAGATAATCCAAACGAAAATCTGAATTAGAATTGGAAAATAAAGCGGAAAGTGGCACTATCAAATCTTCAACTAGCTCTGACCACTGCCGAATTTTTAGAAGTAGTAAAAGTTTAAAGATAATCTTACGATCTCTTTTGCCGTTCCATGATTTTAAATACCTTGAAAGGAGGAAATCTTCGATAGAAACTAATAATTCACCAGTATAATAGCATAAATCACATGCTCGGGTAAGAATGTCCCCGAGCAAATCGTTTTCTTCGTTGCCAATTTCTTGTTGAAAATCAAGTTCGTCATATAATGAACTAGCAATCCAGGTGTTCAATCTTGCCCATGCAACTCTACTTGGTCTATTAACTAGTACTCGTTTCACCATTCCATCATCGCGTAAAACGCTACCAACTTGAGCCGGCAACGCCACACGGTCGATATATCGCACAAATGAAGACAAGGTTGAAAGTTCTTCGATAGTGACTGAATTTTTTGAAACATCGATTGAAATTTTATCCGGGATATTCAATTTTCTCCGCTTAGTTGGAATTTGAGAGAGTGCATTGCGTAAAATATGAGGAGTGTCGGTATGATGTGCCCGATGATGAATTTCTCGTATTATCTCCATAAGTGCTGGATCAGGATATTTAAATAGCGTACCGCGAAGTTTAGTAAAGCGATCAATGACAATTTCGGGGTAATATTCTTTGTAGAGTAGTATGAGACCTGTGAGATGCTGCGATTCGCGATATTTGTTTTGTAACTCGAGCAGATATTGGATTCGCCATGGTTTGATGTCACGGCGACTTGTGGTGAGAAACAGGATATGGCAGATCCATGGCCTAAGTCCCCAGAAAGTTAGTACTCAAATCACATTAACAAAAAGCTTAATCGTAAAGCAGGACATACCGAATTGATTCGTATCCAAGGAGCACGAAAAGCAATCGATACATTTTCGCTAGAATCTTGGGCGATTCGAGAAATGGCTGAATAATAACGAGCCAACGAAGAAGTGCAGTCTTAATACGTTAAAATAAAAGCAACAGCATAGTAATCAAAAAAAGAGATATACCTGAATAGGGACTTCGGCTTTGCCTTGTCCAAAACCTAAGCATCCACATATACTGACGACAATCTCAGTGTCGACATATTCCCTAGGACAAAGCAATTTCACAAGCTGCAGCGCCAGAGAGGTCGACAGTGATGACTTTCTGGTCAAGAGCTCAATAGCTTTATGAATATCTGTTTTTGAAAGACCATGCTCGTAGACATGAATGCTGAGGATTGAGAGTTGGTCGGAGGCATAAGATTTGGAGATATGAGAAGACAAGGCTCCGTATAGATTGTCGATAGCAAGAGCTATTTTCTCTCGAGGCAAAAGTTGAATTTCTGCGCCTTAAGTCAGTAATTACAGCAAATATCTCCAATGCAGTGGATTCTCACCAAACTCCATGATTTCCTTCCACGCGTAATCCAGAGGTGTCTTTGTTTACAAACTCAGAGCGCGTCAGAGGTCATGTGGCGTCGTGGCTCATGAACAACCGAATTCGGACTGTGGCGCGTATTCCTAGCTCAGCTCGTCGTCTCGCGACGCTATATCGCAGCTTCAACTTCACACTGACACCCTATCGCAAATTCAACAAAGAAATTCAGATAAGATAATCAAATATGAGTATTGTATCGTTATTTCAGAGCGTCAAGTATAAATACTATGTCACTCTTCCTCTGCTCATGCTGACGCGTACCGAGCGCTGCATTCTGAGTATGTCTCTCTGTGCTCAAGTGCAGGATAAATTTCACGGAATTTAACGAATAACAACTGACTTCTCTTTGGTAGATGCATTTTTGTTTATCTCACTATATTTGCTGTGCACCGCTTTCTACATGTACTTTCCCAGTCACGTCAAGCTGATTGCGCAGCGTGTGCATTACTATTACGCCGGCGACTTTGCCTCTACTCCAGCTCAGACACCGCTCGATGCCGCTTATACTATATAGTTGTCTTTCTTTTCGTTCGGCATACATTGATACAGTAAAAATTAATAAGGGGTCACAAGTGCAGGAAGGGGTAATGGGTGGTGTTGGTCTTCCGCTGATATTGAAGACGGCATGCGAAGGAGACGAATGCATGGATGACACTTTGCTTCAGGCTCCGGTATTTGGGTCACTTAATTCGGGCAGTTTAATTATAATGGTTTCGGTGTTGTTGTTCTTTCTTCATTTATTTAATTCATTCTCAAATCTATATGTGCTAATACTGTCATCGTCCTAATGCCCGTAATCCTCCGTAATGCCACTGCCTAACACAATATATACAGTCCAACCAATATGGCCACTATAGACATCTTATGAGTGCCTTGTTTGATGCAATTTAGCATCAACAGTCTCTCTCCTCCGCTGCTCCATCTTCAGCTGTAAAAGCTCAGGCTTCATGCATGCGATAGCGCGCGCCTCGGGATTTTCGTCGTACATTTTCTTGCAGCAGTTGTAAAGGGCATCAATCGCAGTCGTACATCGCGATTCGTTATAATTCGTCCGGCGCAGACAATCTGTTGAGATCATTGCATTAGCTGAGGTCGCGATTTCGCTATACGGAGAGGGAGGGAAACAAGCGCAGCACCTTGAATTGCACATGCTTCGGCATGGCAGACTGTCGGCGACACAGGTTTCTCTACCTGTGTCATAATAAACTATCAGCAGTCTTCAACCTCCTTCTATTTTGAATATAATAATAGGCTATAGCTTTTCAAGAAAGAGGCCGATGTTGGTGCTCATCTACAGCTCGGTTGACTAGGGTTTATGGCTCGTCTCACTTGACTTTGCCTCAGCTCGCTTACCGAAGCTACAATTCTTGGAATCAGGATATAGACAGCCATATCTTTTTAAACAAAATGGCTGATCCCGTCACAGAGTCGACTGCCGAGTCTAAAAAATTCGCATTCAAATCGATTTCATCATCATTCGCGCCTCCGGAATCGGCGACTAAGCCTGCAACAGAAGGGGCAACCCAACCTACAGCCCCAGTAGCGGCAACGACTATAACAGCGACAGAAGCTGCTCCGAAAGCAGAGATTTCTGAAGAAAAGGCAGAAAATGATAAGAAAGATACTGAAAGGCTCCTTGAAGAACTTAAACGAAATATCGCACGAACGAAGCGCTTCGGCGGCGACGCGACTGAACTTGAGAAGCTTCTCAAGCGCGCAGAGAAATTTGGACCGGAGGTGCTGAAGGTCAAGAAGACTATAGATGCTATTGATAAACCACTTGTGAGTCGAGGCGGTAAAAAGAACTCGGTTGGTGGAAAACCGTACGAGAGACAGACGAGCAATGGTGGTACTGCGAAGACCACTGCTGCTGCGCCGGAGTTGAGCGATGCTGAGAAGGAAAAGTTGAGAAAGCGCGCTGAGAGATTTGGCGCCGGAAAATAAAGATGTCAGAGTTAAGTTACGTGTAAATTGAGAATTGGAATGTATGATTAGCTTGAATATATTGCATTTGTTTGTGCTTCTTTAGAGAGAACGATCTGAACTACGTGATTGATCAAAACATATATTCCCAATGCTACAAAGACACTATTAACCATTATGCATCAGCGCTGCGACTCCAACCCAGTTCAAACAACTGACAACGATCTACCGTCTAGTTTCAAACGGATTACCGCTAGAATCGTTGGTATCCTCCGGTCTTAAAGGGTGCTCAGTAGTCGAGCTCGCCGAGTCGAGTCGCGGATAGTTGGTTCTAAATTGATCGCAATTAGTATCAAGACGACGTCGATAGTGCGATAATCTTGAAAGTTCATACGCTTCCTCATAAGGACTGGCCCCAGCGTCCGCGGTAATTCCGGCTGATGCAGCTCCAGAAGGGGCGTAAATTGGCTCATAGCGATCTCCGGCAACTGTCGGTCGATAATTCTGCCTCCGACGGAACTCGCTCGAAGCAAGATCGATATGCTGCTCATCATCAAATTGTTGATCACTGCTGTCGTCAACCTCAGGGCTGACCTTTGACTCGCCCCAGGATCTAATGCTCCATGCGCGACCCTGTCGAACGGTATCCGCCAGCGAAGGGAAGTAGAGTCTGTAAGACATCCATGCGATAACAAAACCGATAAAAGATCCAGTAAGAACATCAGTTCCATGATGTCTGTGGTCCTTGACCCTACTGGTCGCGATAGCAGCTGCGCCAAGAAAGGGAAACATGACAACGGTCGCTTTCCACACCTCTCCCTTGTTATCGTACATTGCAAGCTTACCGGCTAAGTAAAGCGAGAGATACGCCAGTCCAGCAAATGCGGTAGAGCTGTGTCCGGATGGCCACGATCTGAATCCCTCGGCAAGAACGTCGAGATCGGTTTGGGTGCAGATTGTGATGTTTGAGAGGCCGTAAGGGACAGCGTCCATGGCGTCCAGGAGCGGTTGGCAGCGAGCAATTGAGTCAGGGCGAGGTCGACCAACGATACCTTTAAGAGAGGTTGTGATAACAAGAGTGATTGATTCTGAAAGTAGAAGTCCTAGAATGCCAGCGTTTATTTCCCAAAGCCTGGCGCGTAGAGTCGACTTGTATCTGAGATAATCCACAAGCAGCGACCACAGCACGATTGTGATCGCCGGCACACCGATCGATAGAAACGCAGCTAAACCAAATGAAAATGTCTCCGGTTCCGCGATAGGGTATTGAAGAGTGATGTCATTTAGCGAGAACCGCGAGTAATTCGGCTCAAGAGTCGCGATGTAAGACCACACTCCGACGAGGATGAAGCAAAGAAGGTAGTCAAAGACGTAGGAGAACGCAATTCTAAGCTGCGATGCTTTATGACGGGCCATTTCGGATAAAATCACTGGATATGGAAGTCTTTGGCCTGGAGACAGAGACTTAGAGGACAATGGGAGACAAAGAGCAGCGAAAGCCAGGGGCGGTGCAAGGAGGAAGACGCCACTTTCCGTGCGGCGGTTCGACATTAGTTCTATAATTATATGACCAACTAACTACAATAACGTGGAAATTGAATAGAACTAACTCGCAATGCATTGCTGCTTTTATGGCCTACCTTAGGCTGATGTATTGTCATATGCATATTGGTACAAATGTGGACTAGTCATCTACAAGCCATTCTTCTTCTTCTTCTTCAGATCATGCTCCTTCTCAATCTCAATGGACTTCATCACGGCCGCCAGCACATTGTCCACTATCGCCCTCGGCTTGCTTCTAGAGTCCAGATGATCACCGTCCTTATAAACACCCGACCGCACAAGCAAGGTGGTCCAGCCATAACTGTTGCCTCCGCGGATATCAGAGGCCGGGTTGTCACCGACCATGTAGACACGATGGACGTCGTTGGAGTAGCCAAAAGCATGGCGGCGCCAGTCATTCAGCACACTGTGAGCATATTCGTACGTAAACAGGTATGGCTTTCCGATAATAGTGCTGCTCTCAGTTAGCTAAGAGCACATGCAAAGAGTGAGAGACGCAGAATATTTACCTGTCTAATTCAGTTCCGGTGTACTCCTTGTAGATAGTCTCGATGCTCCGTCTAAACGCACCCTGTCCAAATCGCGGAAGAGGATATTCATTAGCCCACAATAAATCATCGTTGGAGAAGTAGATCGGCACAGTCTGCTTCAGCTCACTGTTCTTAGTGCCGTACACTCCGTTGTCCGAAGTCAGGACATCAATGACAACTTGCGTATCGCAACCCCAGTCCCGTGGATCATTAAACACAAGAACAGCATCAAACTTGTTATCAGTCAATGGTTGCGCAAGCAACATATCATCGCTGGTGAATCGATTAAATGGCCATATATTCTTGTTGGTCGCAAGAATATCGACCGGCATGACGCATTCCTTGAATCCGTAGGATGCAGCAACATGTCGGCATTTGTCACGGTCACCTCCAACAATGAGAACCTTGTCATATGTATGAACTAAACGTTTGAATGGAGTATGCGATTGCACGAATTGGTCGACGTAGATTTCCAGCCCGAGTTGGGCCGATAGGCCTTCGACGCGCTCGGCTTCGCTCTTGCCCCCGCCATTAGTAAGAAGAACCCTATAGTTCAAGTATCAGTAACTATTCATATACTACAGAACAGAAGTTGGGTCTTTCAGTACCATGGGATATTGTGGCGGCGGAGAAGCTTCAAGGCTTCTCTGCCTTCCTCGAGCGCCTTCGCTCCACGAATAAGAACTCCGTCGATACTAGTCGGTAAGTCAGCAGCCAAAACATTTCATAAGCGCCGAACCACAGTAAAATCAAAACTCACTCAAAAGCAAATGCAAAGTCGCGTGCGAGGTCACTAGTCTGCGCTGAGAGATGCCTCCGTCGAGCACCTTTTGCAACGGCAGCGAGCGTCAAAGGACGGGCGCCGCAACTGCCCGACATCTGAGCAAAAACTCTTCTCGCAATTGAATTCATCATGAAGTTAGCTGAATCTAATCTATTTTCCTGTTTCGCTCTCTGTCGGATCTCGTTCTGTAGCGGATCTGGTCGTCGCTGATGTTTTACTCCCGCCCATTATCCGACGCGCTCTCGGGACGCACGTGAGATATAAGGGCTAGGGTTAGAGCTTTCTTTGGCCTTCTTTATCAATCAATCACGTTGATTTCTCATCAAAGGCCGACGACTTTCTTCGCAGTTCGCTGGCTCAAATCTAAGCATCGTTTAAAGGCAGAGAGTATTTATATCAGATCTCTGTAGTATCCAGTGCTGTAGGCTTTTTTGTTTGCTGCTCTTAGAAGATAGTTGCTCTTACTGAGACCGCTTGTTGTCGTCGCGATCTGCAGCTATTGAGATCATAAGCCTCAATATTTACTTCTTAACAATCCATTCCACTATTTTCAACTAGCAATGTCGGTAAGTGGTCCTAGTCTTTGTTTGCGGCCCGCGCCCGGCCTCTAACTGACGATGTTATGCAGGATTCTGGCAAGATGCAGGTCGACAATGACGAGGCTGGGGAGATCGATGAGGGTCTCTACTCACGTCAGCTGTATGTATGTCCAATTTTGATTGCAGCTAGTAATTTATTCTGACTGCTATGCAGCTACGTTTTGGGTGCTGAAGCAATGAAAAAGATGACACTTTCCAACGTACTCCTCGTTGGTCTTAAGGGTCTTGGTGTTGAAATAGG
This sequence comes from Myxozyma neotropica, assembly GCA_030568295.1. Taxonomy (NCBI): domain Eukaryota; kingdom Fungi; phylum Ascomycota; class Lipomycetes; order Lipomycetales; family Lipomycetaceae; genus Myxozyma; species Myxozyma neotropica. The sequence continues at coordinate 111,846 of JAJLTU010000028.1, forward strand.
TAAGGCTGATTCTAAGGCACGTCAACTTCTTTGCTCGCTAACATAAAGCATTAGCCAAAAATGTCGCTCTTGCCGGTGTAAAGAGTCTGACGCTGTACGACCCAGCTCCTACAAAGATTGAAGATTTATCGTCGCAATTCTTCCTCACCGAAGCCGATATCGGCACCTCTCGTGCTGCCGCGACCGCTCCCCGTCTCGCCGAACTCAACCAATACGTCAAGATCTCGGTCCATGAAGGTCCCCTTGATGAATCGGCTGTCACTCAGTACCAATGCGTTGTACTCACAGAGACATCGATTGAGACGCAGGTGCAGATCAACGAGATCACTCACAAAAATAATATCGCGTTCATCGCTGCCGATGTTCGTGGTTTATTCGGAATGACTTTTAATGATTTCGGCACTGATTTCACGATTCTTGACGCGAATGGAAACGAACCCGCGAGCGGAATTGTGTCTGATATCGATGAGAATGGAAATGTGTCGATTCTCGACGATACCCGTCATGATCTCGAAGACGGCGATTATGTGACTTTTACGGAGATTGAAGGTATGCCATCTCTTAACGGCGCTGAACCTAGAAAGGTGTCTGTTCTAGGACCTTATGCCTTCAACATTGGATCGGTCAATGGTCTTGGTACTTACATCAAGGGTGGCCTTTTCCAGCAGGTCAAGGTTCCATTTAATATTGACATGCAGCCCTTGATGACGCAATTACAGAAGCCAGAATTTTTGTACTCTGATTTCGCGAAGCTTGATCGGCCTCCTCAATTGCACATTGGTTTCCAGGCTTTGCAAGGTTTTGCCAACAAGCATGCAGGTCAATTGCCGAAGCCTATGGACGAAGAGGACGCGAACGAGGTGTTGCATCTTGCTCGCACTCTTGCGGAGCAGATGCCCGAAGTACTAAGCGGTGCTGAAGTTGATGAAAACCTAATCAAGGAGCTTGCGTACGAGGCTCGTGGAGACTTGCCACCTATTGTAGCTACTATGGGAGGTATTGTCGCGCAAGAGGTGTTGAAGGCAACTTCGGGTAAGTTCAGTCCGATTCGCCAGTACTTTTATTTTGATTCGCTAGAGTCTTTACCTGAGAACTATCCTCGGACCAAGGACAACACAGTGCCGATTGGATCGCGATATGATAATCAGATTGCGGTTTTTGGTAAGGAGTTCCATGACAAGATTAGCAATATGAAGGAGTTCCTTGTCGGATCTGGTGCGATTGGATGTGAGATGCTTAAGAATTGGGCGTTGATGGGACTTGGATCTGGAGCAGGAGGAAAGATCACGATTACAGATAATGACACGATCGAAAAGTCAAACTTGAACCGTCAGTTTTTGTTCCGACCGCACGATGTTGGTAAACATAAATCTGAGGTTGCGGCCAAAGCTGCTGAGAAGATGAACCAGGATTTGGTTGGCCACATTGATGCTAAGCAAGATAAGGTCGGACCTGAGACTGAGAATATATTTGATGACGACTTTTGGTTGGGACTTGATGCTGTTACTAACGCTCTTGATAATATCGATGCACGACAGTATGTTGATAGACGATGCGTCTTTTTCCGCAAGTCTCTGCTGGAGAGTGGTACACTTGGTACGAAGGGCAACACGCAGGTTGTGTACCCTGATCTGACCGAGAGTTACTCATCGTCTCAGGATCCTCCCGAGAAGGGTATTCCACTTTGCACAATGCGCAGTTTCCCTAATCGGATAGAACATACTATTGCTTGGGCTAAGAGTATGTTCCAGGATTTCTTCATGCTTCCGGCTGAGAATGTGAATTTGTATTTGTCGCAGCCTGATTTTGTTGAGTCGACGCTTAAGCGCAGTGGTGACCAAAAGGGGATTTTGGAGACATTACAAGCATATTTGGTTTCAGAGAAGCCATTAACTTTTGACGAGTGCATTGCGTGGGCTAGACTTGAGTTTGAAAAGAAGTTTCATAATGATATTGCGCAGCTACTGTACAATTTCCCTGTTGATACAGTTACTTCATCTGGAGCACTGTTCTGGTCGGGACCTAAGCGGCCTCCTACGCCGCTGAACTTTGATGCTGAGAATCCTACGCATTTGGAGTTTGTGATTGCAGGTGCGAATTTGCACGCATTCAATTACGGATTAAAGGGCTCGACAGACCCTGCATTGTTCAAGAAGGTGCTTGAAAATGTGATTGTTCCGGAGTTTTCGCCGCGGTCGAACGTGAAGATCCAGGTGAATGAGAACGAACCTGTTGAAGGGGAGAGCGGAAGCAGTCTGGAAGACGACGAGCTCAAGTCTCTAGCCGAAAGTCTGCCTACGCCTTCGACATTGGCTGGATATAGATTGGTTGCTGTTGAGTTTGAGAAAGATGATGACAGCAATCATCATATTGATTTTATTACTGCGGCGTCTAACCTTCGAGCACTAAACTACGCTATCGAGCCCGCTGACAGATTGAAGACGAAGATGATTGCAGGGCGAATTATTCCTGCGATTGCGACTACGACCGGTCTCGTTACTGGGTTGGTCAATCTGGAGCTGTATAAGGTTGCGGATGGTAAGAACAAGCTGGAGTCTTATAAGAACGGGTTTGTGAATTTGGCGCTCCCATTTTTTGGATTCTCGGAGCCAGTTGGGTCGCATAAACTCAAGTATAATGATAAGGTTGTTGATCAGATTTGGGGCCGATTTGAGTTGAGCAATGATATCACCCTACGGGAATTGCTCGACTATTTCCAAGAGAAGGAAGGGCTACAAATTTCGATGCTGTCGCATGGTGTCAGTCTTCTCTACGCTTCATTCTATCCACCCAAGAAACTTCAGCCTAGATACAATCTACCATTGACGAAGCTCATTGAGTCTGTTTCGAAGAAAGCAGTGCCAGAGCACGCGAAGACGCTTATTTTTGAGATGAATGCGGATGATTTAAATGATGAGGAGGTAGAGGTTCCTTATATAGCTCTTCGGTTGAAGTAGATTTTTTGTGTGGCGAGTTGCGAGAGCTTTTATTTTTGTGCTAAGTTAAGTTACTTGAAATGAAATTAAAGAAGTTATTAGTCATATTTTAGTAAGTGGCACAACTGTCAGTGCTCTGCTGCAGATGTGCTGGCCAATGGCAGAAAATGCGGACGGCGCATATTCGTTTTGCCACCGCTCCGCGCCCCCCATCGACGAAAAGCAGCAGGCTCGCGCCCCCTCCCGCTCCACCCGCTCCGTCCGCTACGAGCAGTAGCAGAAGAAGAAGAATAAGAAGAATAAGAAGAATAAGAAGCAGCAGCAGCAGTGCACGAGGCAGAATCAGCAGCAGAGCAGCAGAAGACCCTGCGAAAGAAAGCGCCGACGAAAATGGCCGCCGTGCCGCCGCAGGCTCCGCAGCAGCCGCTGTTGCCGCAGCAACCCGACCTCGCCGCAAACGGAAGTGGCATCACAACTCCCGCGGCCGCCCTTTCGAGTACAGTAAACGCGTCGCACGCGTCGTCGGCGCCGGCGTCTGCTTCGGCTTCACCGCCTCCGTCATCGATCGCATCGCTGACGCAACTCCGCACAGGATGCATGGTTTGGGTGCACAAGGACGCCGAGTTGCGCCCGGCCGAGCTACTCAGCATCATGCCTCGAAAGGGCCAGCTCACGTTTTATCTCCACTACCGCGACTTCAACAAGCGTCTGGACGAATGGGTTCCTGCCGATCGTCTTGATCTCTCGCGGCCGGTAGAGTGGCCGAAGCCAGAGAAACCGAAGAAGCTGCCAGGGCATGCTACGTCCAAAGACTCCCCTCTCGTCCGCGAGCGCAAGAACAACAAGCGTCCACGACCGCCTTCGAAAGCCCAGCGCGCTCAAGCTCGAGCAGCGTCAGGAAAGGAAAACGTTGATACGTCAGTCACTGCTACTCCATCTGGTCTTTCGACTTCGTCTACGCCGCTACCTACTGACGAAGGCGATGATCTCATGGATCTCGATCAGATTGCGCCCGAGACTCAAGATAGCCTGCAACCAGAACACTACTCGCGCGAGGAAGAGATCAAAAAATTGAGAACATCAGGCTCGATGACGCAAAATATGCAAGAAGTTGCTCGTGTTCGTAACTTTATGAAGATTCAAGTCGGAAAGCACGAAATTGAGCCTTGGTATTTTAGTCCTTATCCAATCGAGTTAACTGAAGAAGAGTGTCTTTATATTTGCGAATTTTGTCTCTCGTACTTTGGCTCGATAAAACAGTTTCAGCGTCATCGTGTGAAATGTACGTTGCAGCATCCGCCAGGCAACGAAATCTACCGAGATGATAATGTTTCTTTTTTTGAGATCGATGGGCGCAGGCAGCACACTTGGTGTCGAAACCTCTGTCTGGTCTCAAAACTCTTTCTCGATCACAAGACTTTGTACTATGACGTTGATCCTTTCTTATTCTATTGTATGACTGTCCGTGATGAATTAGGACATCATTTGATAGGTTATTTCTCTAAAGAAAAGGAGTCGGCTGATCAGTACAATGTCGCCTGTATTCTCACATTACCACAGTATCAGCGTCATGGATACGGTAGATTGCTGATTGCTTTCTCTTACGAACTCTCAAAGAAAGAAGGAAAACTAGGATCTCCTGAAAAGCCTCTTTCTGACCTCGGACTTCTTTCTTATCGTGCGTACTGGTCCGATACTCTAACTGAACTGCTGGTCGATGCCTTGCCCGACACCCACGAAATCACAATTGATGAAATTGCAACAAGGTCCTCGATGACAACTCAAGATATCCTTCATACTCTTCAAACTATGAATATGTTGCGTTACTATAAGGGTCAGCATATTATTTATCTGACAAATTCAATCATTGAGCATCGTGAGGCAATGTTGAAAAAGCGAAGACGACGGATTGATCCGGAAAAGTTACTTTGGAAGCCGCCTGTGTTTACACCTGCGCAATTAAGATTCGCCTGGTAATCATCATCAAAAAAATTTCATTGTTGTATTTGTATATCTACTTTATTGGTGTTTTCTGGAGGTTTTTTGTTTTTTTTTTGTTGTTTTGCTATTCGTCTTTTTGGGCATTCGTTATTTGTTTGTTGATTATTCATATTTTATATTTAAATTCATTTTCTACCATCTATAATATTTGAGCTTTTAGAAAAGCTCCGTATATTCTCCTGGAGAAAAGTCCAAAATCTCTTTGCATACAATCTTCCAGACTTTTCCACTACTTGCGCTTCCGACTAGGTCTTGCATTCTTTTCGCGTCTCTTCTCCTTCGCATTTCTCGCCTTGCGAATATCAGAAGCCGACTTAAGCTCATTGCGATTATTGCCATGAGATACCACACCTTTCTCAATAGCTTGCTTATACTTCTTATTCTGCGACATGTAATTATCGCGCATCTTATCTGCCATCTTCGGTGCTTTAACATCCTTATGCTTGAACTTTCGCGATTGGGGAATTTGCACGGCAGCAGCATCGCGTGCATTCTCAAGCTCTCCGACTCTAAATCCGTCACTCTTCTTATGCGTCGCCTTCCACCTTTCGAAGCTTCCGGATTTATAAGTTGCTGGTAATCTAACTCCGTTTTCGCCACGAATCATCTTACCCTTCTTTCCTCCCATTTCAGCGTCATCGCCAGCATGTCGCGTAACATATTTATGTTTCTTTTTGTCCCATTTTGTCAACTTTGTACGGTTACTGCCTATAATTCCAGTGCCGGAACGACTGGGATCATCATTGCTGAGGTCAAATGTCGCGCTAGAAGCGCTGTCCATAAATGATGTCACAGACGTCGAATTGCTTCCTGTAGCTCCTGTATTTACACCATATCCACGATCCTGTGCCATTTCAGAGGGGGCGTAGTGAGAGATGTAGTGCGCACTATCACGGAATGTGGTTAGTTTCGCTTTCTTTGTAGTCGTAGTGGAACTCTCCACCATGCTGTGCTTGCGCTTCTTGTCAGGCTTCTCAGGTGCGAGCTTAAACGTGTTTAGAATGTCGTCTTCAGTCGCCGTTTCCTCTTTAGCTGCGTCAACCAAGACTTCGTCTGCATTGTCACCCTCAACAATAACATCTTTGAGTTCGATATCATCGTTCTTACTCTCTTCACCATTAGCAGCATGAACAGAATCCTCATCAGTAGTCCATCTTAAAGTACCTTGCGACTTTGCATGTCGTTGAATCGGCGCGACTTGAACCCTTCTTCTTTTCATTAAATCCGCTGCCGATTCAGCATTCACGCCACCCTTTCTCGTGACTTCAAAAATGGTCTCTGCAGGTCTAAATTTTGCTAATCTTTCAAGCATGCTTTCTCTCTCTGCGAGTTCATGACCTCTAAACATCGGCGCAAGGGCGTCCCATCCACGAACAATAACTTCCCTCGCGCGACGTACACTCTCACTACTGGCTGAGCCTCGAGTCTTGAGATAGAGTTTCTCGCCCTTGATCGCAACCTGACGAAGGGAAGAAAGGTCGTAATCCTTAGAAAGCAGACTCTGGACTTCTTCGCAGCTATGTTCTAACTCATCACGGGGGAAACAACCGCAGACCATATCACGCGTGTACTCGATTTCCTCATTTGGGACATCAGCAAAATCACTAGCCAACTTTAGCGATTTGCCCAAAAACAATTCGAGATCAAGTAAATAAGGAACTTCAGTATCCTTCACAAGTGAAAACGCGCGACCACGCTTTCCAGCACGAGCGGTACGTCCAACACGATGAACAAAGATCTTGGGTGATCCCGGAAATGAGTAATTGACAACATTAGCTAAGATTGGTACATCGATACCTCGAGCCGCCACATCAGTGACTACTAATATTGAAGTCACGCCTGCTCTAAACATTGCGAGTTGCTCACGACGAGCGTGTTGATCTAATGAACCGTAGATATACGAGATTGCGTAGCCAAATTGACGGAGTAGTGTAGCAACGTACTCCACATGATGACGAGTCGGAGCAAAGACAATTGTTGCATGAGGAGAGGTTAATTCATTTCCAACCGGTACTTTGCCATACTTAGATGACGACGACCTTCGATTGAATTTCTTCTTGCGCTTCTCGTCCTTGGAATCATTTTCATCTTCCTTGTCGCTATTTTCGTGGTCAGAATTGCTGAATTTCCAATCACGCTTTGGCATTTCTGCGGCAGTAGGCATCTTGATTACGTCTCGGAGCAACCAGATTAATGCACCATCTGATTCAGAAGATTTTATGCTGAAGAAAAACATTTCTAATTCATCTGAGATCTTGGAATCAGCGTCAAGACGGACAAGAACTGGATCACTAAGGCCAGCACGGGCGAACTCAACAAGCGATTTTGGAAGAGTGGCAGAGAATAAAAGCGTTTGACGAGAAGCTGGTAAGCTGGCGAGGATAGAAGTTAACTGCATTGAAAATCCCATCTCGAAGAGTCTGCCCATAAACGATTAGTTTAGTGAAGGTAATAAGATTGCAGTCAAATAAAAAGAAAATACATACCGATCAGCTTCGTCAAAGACGATATACTCGATAGATCGTAAATCAAGATCCATCTCAACTTTCAAGTGTGCAAAGCGGCCAGGGGTTGCAATAATAATATCGGGATTGGTCATCATCCATCCAAACTGATCTTCCAGACTGTCACCACCAACAAGTAAGATGCACTTCAGATCAGTACCCCTAGAAAACTCTTTAACAACTTTTAACGTCTGTAACGCAAGTTCTCTGCTAGGAGACAAGATAACCGCTCTGGCACCAACTTTGGCGCTGTGTGCTTTCAACTTCTCAATCATTGGCAATACGAATGCTGCTGTTTTTCCAGATCCGGTACGAGCCATACCCACAACATCGAGTCCATTCAAGACCAAGGGAATAGTCTTCCTTTGAATCGGAGTCGGAGTATTGAATCCTTTTCTATGAACATTGCGCACAAGTTGCTGTGATAATCCCAAAGAATTAAATTTTCCTGGATTCACCTTCTTCGCTCCCACAGCACCAAGCGCACCCGCGACCGGCAAATTCTTAAAAAACTCAGCGTCCCCGTCATCATCATCATCAGAATCAGCCGTACTCAGTGACGGCATTTTATTATTATTCTTTTTCTTCGTTTGCTGGCTATTTACTGCCGATGCATTTGAGCCAGTTGCTGGCTTTCGTCTGATTTGTACTTCGTTCAAGACGCTATCGTCATCTGACGAAATTTCGCCGGCACCAGCATCGTCATTCAAAGACGCAATTGCGCTAGAAATATCGTATTCTGATTCACTATCCGACATAGTTTTATTCGTAAACAAGTGTTTTGTCAGAGAATGAATTAGAGAGAGGAAATTCTTGATAAAAATTAGTTTTGCGTGTAAAAAAAATCCGGAAAGCTTAAAACTTTCAAAAGTCCCAACGAGATTCAAGCCGCACACTCTCTCTTTGCTTAAAATTGCAAAAATAGTTCGGCCTTGGCCAAGTAGAAGCAAGTCAAGATAAATTCACGGCATTGGAAGATTTCGCGTGGCAATATAATATCATGAATTATGATAATTGTAATTATCTTTTATTAATTTAATATTTAGAGTTTACGTAATGGGCGTTGGAGAGAATTAACAATATTTATTCTGATTTTAAAGTCGAAGAGCACTACTTTAACAATTTGCTGTCATTAAGTTGTTTAATAGAGCTAAAAGCAATATGCATATTCAACAATCGACCAAAAATATTATATAAAAGTCAAGACAGAAAAATTACACAGAAAATGAAGAGCAGCTGCAATATAGCTATTTTACAAAAAAAAGATTCCAAAAAAAAATCTGCTCCAATCCTCTTTTCCTCACTTTGCTCACTTTGATGATCCTAGCTGCATTTTCCTCAATCCAGCTTCCAACTCTTCAACCCGCGTTGAATACGCCTTCTTTGCCTTTTCAAATTCAAATTCAGTAGACTTGACTCTCATCTCCAATTTCGCAACCTGTAATCTTAGCAACGAACTTTCTTCATCTCGCATAGACTTTGTCCCTTGTTCAGTTCCACGAGCGTAATTTTCAAATAGTCGACTTTCCAATTCGGAATACTTAGAGCGCAATGCTTCAGCTTCTCCAACAGTTGCCGTAGCATCTTTGAATCTTCGACCAAGACGCTCAATCTCAGCTTCTTTGTCAAGAAATCCCTTTTTCAGCATCTCGACTTCACGTCTAGAAGCCTCTAATGCACCGCGAACCGTGTCTTCTTCTGCCTTCCAGGTATCCCTCTCAGCCCGTAAATCTCGATTTTTCTGCAGCAGCTGATTCGCATATTTAGCTCGGTCAGTAGCTATATTAGTTAAGCTGGCATGCTGCTTTTTTGCGTCATTCTGCAAGCGTTGCATTTTATTATGAAGCATTTTATTCGAAATAATCAACCCCTGCGTATTTGCATCATCTCTTTGCAATTCTGAATATTGCTCTTTGAGTCGTCGCAAGTTTCGCAACCGAAGTTGTTTCAAATATCGCTCAAAGTTAAGCTCGTTACGCAAGATTAGTAGCAGTCGTTGGAAATAAGCTGCTACCGTTCGAACATCGTCAAAATTACCCTCGTTTGTGCTCCTTATTGAGGCAAATCCAGAGACAACTCCTACGCTTTGAGAAAGCTGTATAAAACCAGATGGACTTTCATTAATCTGGCGTGACAGGTGAGATTGAGTGCTACCAATCGGAGTTCCTTGTATGGACTGTGAATGAGGCGAGAGAGGTTGAGTTTGCGGAGTCATTTGCATCAGTTGTGCGAGTACGTCATCGCGACTCTGTATTGGAGAAATCGAGGATAGACCATTGACCTGACGATCCATGCTGTTGACTCTAGTCAGAGGCGAATTAACTGAACCATCTTCAGATCCATGACGCGAAATTACACGAGTATTAATATCCTTATGACTGTCCAAAATTGATTCAATATCAACTACCCTCCTATGCTGCGCTTGCGGTGACGAAGAGGCATCGCCAAACGCGCCAATAGATGACACAGATCCTGCATTAGACTTTTGCGCGGTCCTTGGATCGTTATTGGTAGAGAAATCGTTGGCGTTTCGCAGACCACTTAGACTTTGAGTACCGACAGATCCATGCTCGGAAGACTTTCCGGATATTCTATGCCCGGCCACTCCCTCGGCGGCAAACAAGAAGCTATCTTCTGGGATATCATCAAGAGCAATCTCGTTTATGGATCCTCCATCTACTGTATCCGCAGCTGTGTTAATCTCAGTCTGTTCAACATTCTCCTCATCGTCATTATCAAACGAGGGGTGAAATGCGCGCTCAACTTGATCCTGAAACCCGCGAAAAATCACAGCCGGCTCGGGAATTTCTGGCATTTCCACGTTACCAGTATCAAGCGTGATACAAAACGCAGCAATATCTTCTGCTGTACCAGCTACTTCCCATCGGTTTTTATCCGCGATTTCAGTCTCGAAAGTGTATCTGAAAAAGTTAGGATGAAGTAAATGTCTTTTAGACAAATTCTGCGATCGACGAGAAATGTCATCAATATCAAAGTCAATAAAATGATTAATGTTAGCCCGCGCCATGCGGAAATACCGTCGAGGATTGGTGATGAATGTGAGAAAGTGGATTGGATATGTTCCGTAGATGAATGTGAAAAGACGGCTGTAGTTCACTGACGAAGAGTCCTTTCCAGCTCCGACAGGATCGTCGCTAGTCCCTTCTATGCAAATGAGTTAGTACACTTGTTTTGCTTTAATATAAAGCATCTATAGATTACCTAACACTCTCCATGCGACTGCCGACTGATGCGATTTTTCGCCTGATAAAGAAACGTTTCCAACTTCCCCTCCGCTCGGGTCATCATAGTAATAATAACCTCCTCCATACGCAATGTTCCCACTTCCGCTACCTGTAGTATCTTCCCTCGACACACTTAATGGCGTGTCATCAGTGTTGGTATCAGTGCCATCAGGCAATGCCTCTTGGAATAAGAAGTCCCAATAAAGAAGCCTTGCATATATGACAAAAAGTTTGGGTAATATAGACCCAAGTATACTACAAATATGTGGTAGCAGCATGACAAATACAGTAGAGGCAAGATTCATAGCAACAGCAGATTTATCTTTGAGCAAACACTCATACAGATGCTCGACAAGACTTGAATCATGAGTCTCGAATAAATATGGTGGCTGAGATTGCAAAAATGTGCATAGAAAGCTAAGAATTGAAATTCGATGGTCAGGTTGAACAAAATATGCATCCAGGACATTAAATAGGGCTTTTGGTCGGCGATTTCCAAAACGTCGCAGTTCACGTTCGGCATTTTGCACACAATGAAATTGCCGCTCACGATATTCCGGACTATCTTGATCATTTTTGATTCCTTCAAGCCCTGTTACCTTTTCTGTACCAATTAAGATCTTAACCAACGAATCTGCAACATAATCTGACAATTCTTCGCAATAACTTGACTCGAATGCTGCGCCGTATGTATTGTAGACGTCATAAACTATGATGTTGAAAAGAAACTCGCGACAGTCTTCGACAATTACTCTTGATCTGCCGACAGAGTCTAGAGCCAGGACCATCATTTGCTGTATCCAATACTGCAACTTTTCTTTATTTGCCATCAGCACCGGCGTAACTTGTTTCAAAATTTGAACAAAGAGAGATTCAGCGATCGAGTCGGGTTCAGCTACTCGAGTTTTGAAGATCTGGAACAGATCATCATGTAATCGTAAGGCATTGTTGGAGTCGCCACGTTCATGCCTTAAGAAGTATTGTGAAAGAGCGGCTGATATCGACTCTGGAAGCTCAGGTCGCTCGATACAGGGCCCGGAAAGCTCTCTGCTCAAAAATGTCGCCGTAATGGCTTTCGAGAGCTCACGAAGTGATCTGGTAAAAGGCGCAGTTAGATCACAAATGCAGAATGCCAGTATTGATGTCAACGACAATAAAGTACTCACCCTGACATTCGAACGCTGTTATATATTCTCCCAGTCAGAGAGATCTGCTCTTCGACGCGTGATATCTGCAGCGAAGGTACTTTTGGCGACTTGGTCCTGAGCAGCAAGACACCGATGACAAATTTGCAAACTAAATTACGCAGTCATGATATCTTTAGTCAATAGAAATAAAGAGCATTCAAGAGATATACAAAAGGATAGACAGGGCAGAGAGGTGAATATCGACAAACAGCTGAAATATCAAAATGAATGCGATGCGCGACAAAATTCTGCGATGAGGTCGAGATGAGTGACTCATAGATTATCCGAACTTACATAAGCTTTGCGCCGCACCGGATTTCGCGGGGGGGGGAGCATTCGAATTTAAACAGTCATTGCTTCTCGAATCTGCCTTTATACGCCGCCAAATCAGGTATCCGATATACAATACCACTAGGATTCGCGTATTAGAGCAGGATGTTGCGCTCCGCATCGACTAGATTGACAAGGGCGCTTAATTTATATGGTTATCATGCCGCAGCTGCCACTTCGGCTCCGGCTCGCTCGGTGAGCACAGCTTCCCAGAAGCAGCTCCGTCAGCGGATATTACAACCTAATCGACGGCCACAACTACCCCGGACGCACATAAAATCGCTTGCAGCATCTCAAAAAGCATTGTACGCAACCTATCGTCGATTTGGAAACCGAAACGACTCTACATTTGATTCTCACGATGGAGTTATTACGAACCTCGGCGCTCTTTTGGGAATGGTCATGTACAATCGACGTGTTCAGGCAATCGTACTCATCGTAGGTGGCGGTTTGACGATTTTCTATATGAGCAACGTCGAACCAGCACCAGTCAGCGGACGTAAACGATTTATTATTACGACGCCAAAGCTAGAAGAAATACTGGGAGATTACCAATACAATAGCTTGCTGAATGAATACCGGGGCCGGATCTATCCAGATAATCACCCCGATGTGATTCGCGTCAAGCGCGTTATGAAGCGGCTAATTGAAGTATCGGGAATGAAAGATGTAGACTGGAAAGTTCACGTTATTGTTGATAACAGTGTGGGTCCTAACGCTATGGTACTGCCTGGTGGAAAAGTATTCGTGTTTGCCAGCATGCTTCCGTTGACCGCCAATGATGACCAGCTTGCCACAGTCCTAGCCCACGAAACCGCCCATCAACTAGCTCGACACATTGGCGAAAAACTGTCAAAGCAGCCTTTTTACTCATTTGCAGTTCTTACAGCTTGGTTGCTTACGGGATCTACGGGTTTTGCAAACCTTATTATTCAATTCGCTTTGAATTTACCAGCAAGTAGACAGATGGAATCTGAGGCAGATTATATTGGACTTATGATGATGAGTCAAGCATGCTATGATCCTCGACAAGCAATCCCATTCTGGCAGACTATGGAGAAGCAGAGTATGATGCGACCAATGGAGTTCACGTCTGATCATCCATCAGATCGAACTCGGATAGCCCAAATCACGCAATGGATGCCAAAGGTAGATCAGCTCTCTAATTCTATTCTGAATTTTTGCTAACATAATGCGACAGGCTCTTGATATTCGCGAGCAGTCCAAATGCCATCCTACACAGAAGTACATCGATGAATTTAAGAACTCGTTCACTTTCTACCAGGGTATTCGTGATTCTGATTCGGTATTCTAAGAGTTTCTTTTATAAATTCTCTATTTACAATGTTAATATACTAGATTTTGACTAGACCATCTTGTATAATATGTTAGACTGCATAGGCTGCCTGAAACCTTTAAGTTGATTTATGTGATAACTGGATCATACGATTATTAGTATTTTATTTATTATTGCCCTTAAAACATTACAGAACCGAGAAACGAGTGGGAATACCATCCTAAATTACAATTGCCCACGAGAACATATCATGGAGCCACATGACATCCTGGAAAAGAGCTGACATAAATCCACTTGTGTGCGCCCAATAATGTATACCGTATCCACATATAAGGAAATCAAACTAAGAAAAAAAATCTCTCCAAACGTTACACATAAACGTACAAAGCATCTTTAATGCTTAAGCTTAGGAACCTTCGCCATGACTTTAGAGATTGCAGTCTTGACCACCATACCAGCTTTCTCAGTCTCTTTTCTCGTCAATCCAATCGTAATCTGAATTTTCAAGCTTGGCAAGACAGGTAAGAGTTCCTGACTCTGGACATACTTATTGCGAGTGATCAATACTCCATTATAAATGCCCTCGTCTACTATATCTTGCAAAATTCGATCTTCGTCAATAATTTTGCGAGTCTCGAGAACATCAGATTTGAATCTCAGGTGAATCAGAGGACTATCAGGATCAGAAGGCGAGTAAACGTACGGCGACTTGTTGACAATGTCTCTGAATGCACGTGCGTTTTGTTTGAGCTGAGTAAACATATCAGGAGATGTAGCCATGATTGATACCGCAGTGGAAGCAGTCTTTGCGAGATATCCAGGCAAAGCAGCAGAGAATACGTAACCGTATCCGTTAATTCGCTGATGCTTAACAACGTATTCCGATCCTGCACAGAAGCCACCGCCAGCCACCATAGTATTTGCCATTGATCCTACAATCATATCAATCTCAGTTGCGTCGATTCCGAAATACTCTGACACGCCGCGACCATTCACGCCAATTACACCGACTGAGTAACTTTCTTCTAAAATCAAGCGGTACTTATACTTGTACTTGAGCTCTAAAATGCGCGGCAAGTTGCATATATCACCAACATTCTCAAAGAGACCTTCGGATACGATGAAGCGACGTGTTAATGGCTGGCCCTTGCACTCCTTCTCAACACTCGCTAGCACGCGCTCAAGATCCTCCATATCGTTGTGCTCATACCATCGCACAGTTGAACGCGAAATAGTAATACCTTTGCAGGTCGCTAGTCCACAGGCCGAGTCGGCCACAATGACATCTCCACGCTTTGCAAAAGCAGGAATGGTTGACGAAATCGTGTTGAAGGCCTGCGCGTATAAAAGCGCAGCAGGAACACCCAGGAAATTCGCTATATCTTTCTCTGCATCCAGATGGACGCGCTGAGTACCATAAAATCCAGATGGACCACATACACCGACACCATACTCACGGACCGTAGCGATAGCGTCTTTCTTCATTTGTTCGTTATTGATGAGGTTGAGCATGTTAGCCGATCCCAAATTCATGACGGATTTGCCAGTGGAGAGCTTGACTTTGGGACCTGATTGACTAATAGATAGTAAAAAAGAAGAGGGTTAACAAAACAATCAAGTAGGAGTAATGCATGAACTCACCCAACAATGACAGGAATCTTTTCGATTTCAGTCTGAGAAGCCTCGTCGATGGATGACACGAGAGGTTCAGGAGTCCATTCGTCCACAAGCTCGTCAATTTCCTAATTTTTTTTAATAAGTTAGTGTTGGCAAACGCGAATGAAAGAGAAGAGATGAAAGAAATGCAGGTGTTACCTTGCTACTGAGCTTGACAAAGTCTTTCTTCGCAACGGAATACTTTGACGCGAGGAAGTATCTCACGGCAAAAAGAAACAAACAGAGCTCGAAAATACTTCGAACAGGATCATTCTGATATGAGGACCGCACATAGCGCAGGATGATAGCGGATCCCGGGATCTTGTTGAAGTGCGACGATATCGACTCCACGGTCGTGTTGATGTACAGGAGGGTGTCGTGTAGCGACATCAAATCTGCTGAATTTGAGGAAGAACAATAATAAGCTGATAACCGCAAATGATACAGCAGCCACCAGGTTTCTACTGCTCTTTGTCCCTCTGCGTAAACTGCTGAAGTCGCTATGTTGCTGAAGAAACAGCTGAGAAGCAACTGCTGTCGCGCCGGAAACGAGTCGCGCAGACGTATCCGGCAACTCGCTTTGTTTTGGTATATCGCGCACCTCCATCCTGCTCAATTATGACGGTACTTTATTCACCCAGTTTACCAGGCGCGTCGCGTACCGCAATCCTGCACTCTACAGCAGCGAAAGCTAATATTCAGCACCTTCATCGTGGTTCAAGCTGAGATATATAACGCTTTTCTTGACTTTACACGAACGCGGGGGAAGTATAGTTTTGTATGAATCACTAAATTTGAACTTCTGATGACCTCGCAGCAAATACAAGTAAAAATCATAATCGCATTTGATTAGAATGCGTCTTTTATATTCAATTAATACTTTCAATTTGCGGTAAATCTTCATTTACTGCTCAGTAGAATAATCTCTAAACATCAAATACGCCATGCTCGTTATCAAACTCGGACTCGCAGCTCGTACAATACTCTTTAATCATTTTCTCCCAATCCGTCGCATTCGCACCTAGCTCAATTAGTCCCTCAGCGAGCAAAATCGATCCAAGGTCATTACTACTCTCATTCACATGTCTATTACCTGATAAAAGGTCCACGCATTTGAGTCGTTGCTCATGTAACCAATTACCCCACTCCGCTCTCATGAGCTCCTTCTCTACTCGTGAAATAATGCGGATAGCGACGATATGTTGATGCCGTTCGATTGCTGCCTTTTGTCTCGCGAGCCATATCCGACGAGCAGCATCTTGCGTGATCGAGTCAGAATAGACAATCTCCGATATCTCAATTGGAGACTCTGGAGTAAGGATATCCGATAGCTGGCGGAACCTCGAGTAGCAAAGACCTTGAGGTTCAACAGCTAGGTCTGTGCCTGAAGCAAGATAATCTTGCAATTCATGCAAGTATACTGCCTTTGCGAGAATACCATTAGGTTTGACACCAATTTGACTCATCACATTAAACGCTCGTCGTTCGGTGAAGTACGAGACTGTCGATCGCGTGCTCAGATAGAGATTAAGGAGAAGCGACATCACAGCCACGATGACAAAAAACCAATGATCGGTAACAAGATTAAGAAGTCGTTGACCTGCGCGCAAAAGATCTGCAAACAGAAGTTCGACAAGTCCTTCAATCCAAAGACATAATTCCTCAAGCAATAAGAATACCGAAGTACGTCGTGAAAAAAATAGAAGCATTTGCTTCTTGTCTTGCAGTTTCATAATTTTCACGTCATGGAGAATATCGAGAGGAGCGGAGGACTTGCCTACTTGCCCATAGAGTTGGATAGACTTACTCGTCCTGCCCTTCGTGCCGAGCTGTCGGACATTCTTCGTTACTAGCATCTCGATAACCCTTGCATCTTGCTCTAAATCGCAAATACCAGCACGGTGAACAACTCCTGTATGCAAGCATTAGCAAGATCAAACATCAAAAGAAAATGGCACTAAAACTCACTCCTTACAAACGGACTAAGAGTATTATACTCAAGTGCCGCCCAGATTGACAGCTGACAAGTAGATCTCGACACATAACTAATAACAAATTGCGTCGATTGCGAAAATAATTCCGAAAGTGGCAGATTCCACGGGGTTCGCCGATCAGATACCACATAAAGTAAATAATCTTCCATCTTGTCAACTTTTTGCGAAACTACTATACTCTGCCGTTTCGAGCAACCCATAAAGACAGTACGATCGACATCGAATCGGAATTCTCGATCCAAGTTTGTACCACCGAGATTGATCCACGGACTTTGTTCAATGTCAATCGCGCCGCTACTAATAAAGAAATGCAAAAACAAAGTAGATTTATCACCAAACATAAGACGGAAGAGCGCCTTTGCCGATAATTCGAATTTTCGTGAAAATACCAATTTGTCTGTCACGCCAGAAAGATCATATTCGACAGGCTTATCGGGAAGTCTGAGCTTTGGCTTGACAGAGCGATCAGGAAGTTGTCGTGCAGGAGACAACAAGCCACGATCTAGTGCAAGTTTAATGACGTTTTGAGCAGCAGCAGTCTCCATCGGATCCGCATTCTCATCCTCGGCAAGTGGACTGGGAACTTCATCCCAGCTGACATCAGGAGCCTGCTGGTCAAGCTCAAGCAGATGTTTCAAAAGCGATTCCACGTCAAGAGGCATACCATTGTTGAAGTTATCAATCAAGAACTGCAGGCGACGCTGGATAATCCGACCAGCGTCAAGATAGCACTTTGCAGATATCTCCGAGCCATCTTTAAAGTCGATGAAAAACGAATCGAAGAATTGATTTGATTCACCGCGAACAGAGGTAATCTCTCCGATTGATCTAAACCTTGCAATAACCATATCTCCATTGTTAGCGTAGAGGTAAATGCGCTTCTGCGTGATATATGCTCGACCAGAGAAGACCTGTAGATTAGAACTACTCCAGACAATGCGTATAACTAGAACGACATTCTCGTCCAAGCCAACGTTGGGAAAGATTGTACGCAACTGCGCATCTTGCACGCGCAACTCGTACGGGATGTAGCTCTGATACGTCCGATTCTGATATATCTCTCGCTCTGCTGCCGTGCTATATTCTTCAGCTGGTGGCTCAATTACAACGACCGGAACAGGAGACGATGTAGTTGTTGATTCCTCACCCTCAGCGCTTTCCCTCCTCGCCGACAACTCGTTCTTTTGTTTTTCCGCTTGCTCTTCGACTAGCTGACGCACACCCCAGTTTACACTTCCCCAAGTATTTGCAGTTAAACTATTCGGAAATGAGAACGGAGGCACGGAAGCATGAGCAACGATTGCAGTCTTGGTCATCGATGTAGCAAGGGGATTATTTGCCAAAGTCGTCGGCGCAAGATCAGTCGATGGTGGAACAATCTCATCAAATAGCTTATCAGCACCCGTGATGAAGTTCTGGATCACAGTATGTTGACCTGTAATCGCTTGGCCGGCGTTGATAAGTGCCTGCAAAGCTGGAGTGGGTGGGTTTGATTTCTTTGATACTTGTCGATTGATATCTTGCGAGGTTCGATTGAGTGAAGGGATACCTTCATGCCGATCGTGAGTGAGTTCGGCATCGGCCGAGGTTTGAACCGTGGATGCAAACTCGGGAAAGGGAGAAATAATCTCAAAAGCCTTGTCAGTATCTTGATTATTTGGAGAATCTAAAGCTTTACGCTTTGCAGCATCGAAAACATCGAGCCAGGACATGAGATCATTCTGACTCTCAGCCTGGAGCATGAGCGAGGTGTCTTTCGTAGTAACTTCAAAGCAGAATCTGCGGTCTTCAGTAGTCGACGGCTTGACATTGCACAATAGCACACCAACTTTATCGCTTTCTTCGACATAGTTCCGGCTAGGCGATTGCACAAGCCAGCCAAAAATACCATCCTTGACAAAGACCCATCTGCGAACCCAAACCTGTCTTGCTGGCTTGCCGACATATGTACGCAAGGAAAGCCAACCGTGCTTTTCAGAGTCGACAGATTGAGGGTCAATCACAGAAACGTGCTGAGGCAACAAAGCAGACTGCTTTATGCCAGGGATTGTGGGACTTGCGGACAGCGAGTTTGCTGCACGGTTGGCTTTGATCGAGCGGTCGTTAAGGCTCGGTACGGTCCAGCTTGAGTACTCTGCGAGGTCACGAGGTGGAGAAATTTCATTCATAACAAGGCTTTCAAGATCTCTACGAGTAATGTTGAGCTCTTTGAATAGGACCTTCATCGAGGATTCCATTAGGTCACTCCATTTTCTGATACGACGAAGATCGCCGCCGATTTTGTCGTAGGCTGAGTTCGTTCCTTCGTTTGTATCGCGGCCCATGATAAGCCATTGATCAGAGAAAGCAGTAACGATCGTACGGTCGAGACCGTGCTTGAAGGCGACAGTAATAAGGCAGAGATCAAATGAGACCTTGACGTAGAGCTTGCGAGCCTCGTAGAGCTGGAATGCATCTTCTCGGAGCGCGGATGGCTCTTTCGTTCGAGCTTGAGAGTTATATCTTGCGACTAGATTATCATATCTTTGCTGAGCAATGTCGAAATTCCGCCTGACGTCCTGCAGATGATCATTGATTAGTATAATGTGCATAAACAGTGATTGCGATCGCTCACTTTGTACTGGCGTAATTCCTTTCTATGCAAGCTGTCAAGCTGCTCGATGACATTTTTTTCCATGCCTTTGACAGTTTTGATAAAATTAGCCCAGAAAATACGCAAGCCCTCAGAATAAGACTTCATAGCGGTGAGAGTGTAATCATGATCAATGACGTTCTCCGTAATGAACTGCGGAAACGAGCGACCGAGGAGCATATTAACAGATTCCTGCATATTATCGGCATCGATACTGAGTCTATGGCCAGCTTTAACATACTGATCAAGCCAGTGCTCGACGCTTTCGACTTGCTCGTTGATATGCCATGATGCCGTCCGGAACGAGGGACTGTCGAGCGCCGCCTCCTTTAGCGTGACCGGGATTAGACGCACCTTGAACGGGTCTGGTTTTGTGGTCATTCTTAAAATATACGCTATAGAGAAGCACGAAGAGAGCGATTTTGCAGTAGTATAATCAATCACAAGGCGGCTTCCAGATGTCGTCTCTTGCCCTACTCAGCCGCTCCACCCATTTCCGATGGGCGAGAGCAATTTGTGCAAGATTATGGCAGTGCGCTATGTGATGAATTTTTTAAATTTACACGAATTACATTTGCAGCTACTGACGTCAGACAGTCGTCTCACCTTTTGCAAGTTGAATCTCTGATTTAATTTCATTCATTGCTCCATGCTAATCCTGCCGGATCAATATGCTCGCCGTGCTTGTCGCACACGTGATCGAAGGCTGAGCCGAGTTTACCCTGCCTCGAAGGCGGCGCGTTGTTGGCGCGCGAAAAATCAATTTCGAACGCGTCGCGTAAACGAGTAAACTTGGTCACCAAACAGCACCACAACATACCCTCTCGATTTTCTTGTATTATCAACTCAGATAGATTATATAATTTCACAATTCGCAATATGTCGAACTATAACTCGTATGGTGGTGATAGTTATGGTGGATATGGTATTAGCTCAGATGCGGGCGGAGGATACATGAATAATAGTTACGGTGGTGGCGACATGAATGGCGGCGGCAATGATATCAAATACTCTTCTCAGGGTGCCGATCGTTCCGTAAGTTGCGTCTTTTTGGAATAGTATTTGAAGGCAATGATTGAATTTACAAACTATTTGGAATTAGATCCCCGAAGGAAAGACGAGACTCAAGCCTGTTACTATGAAGCAGATCGTCGACGCAACAAAGTCTCACGATGACGCTCCGTTTATTATCGACGGCGTCGAAGTCATCAATGTATGTGCTCCTCTTTTGTTCTACTTGATTTTACTCATTGATTGACGGTTTGATATACGCTTAGGTCTCGGTGGTTGGAATCGTGCGAAATGTTACTCATGCTACTACAAATTCGACCTACAGAGTAGAGGATGGCACCGGCATGTGTGATATCCGTAAGATCAACAAACCCGATGAGCAAGATGTGGATCGATCAGACTCTTTGTATGCTTAATAACTTTGTTTTGACCGTAGTAAACTGCTGCTAACAAACCAGAGTCTTAGCCCCCGAGTTGGTGACTACGTCCGCGTCATTGGCGAAATCAACGATTTCAACGAAAAACGCTACGTTATCCTCCGTCATATGCGGGAGATCAAGGGCTTAGATGAACTCGTCTTCTCCATCCTCGAACCTCTCTACGCTCATTTACAAACCGTCAACCCCTCCGCCAACGGTCAGAAAGCCGATGCTAACGGCGGCGGTCTTTCTACATCAGCATCGCTTACGAGATTCGATGATGAAGATTTAACTCCTTTGCAGCATCGTATTCTCGATGCTCTTCAACGGGCTGAAGAGCAGGATATGAATGAAGGCACTCATGTTGCAACGATTGCTGATCGCGTGGGATCTTCGAGACAAGTCGTAGCTGCTCAATGCGACAGCTTGAGTGAGAAGGGACTCGTTTATACCACTGTCGATTTCGAGCACGTAAGCTTACTCTTTTTTTTATTTCGCCTTTAAGCATATAAATTTACTAACTCTTGCTTATAGTTCAAATTGATAACGTGAAACTTGCGTGATTTCCTCGTCGTTTCGCTTATAGTTTTCTAAATCGTTTAGTGGTAGCCACTTCAAAACACAAGCTATACAAATAAAAAAAAGTGTAATATTTAAATAAAATCATTATTATTATATCCCATCAAGTTGCAACCAAATGCGAAAAAAATTGAATAAAATTAAAAAAAGGGGAATAAAAATACGCTAAACAAAAATGCCCAGTTTCTATGCTTTGGCCGCTCAAGAGATCAACTTCCTTCGACTTTGTGACGCAATCTCCCAATCTCTCTTACTACAACCGAAAAGAATGACAAATAAAAAGACGATCAAAAAAAAAACTTGTCATACAATTATTACTTATACCCCTTTACAAATAAGAAATGAAAAAACGTCTCACAATCAGCAATTAAATTATTTGAAAAGCTTCGTAAGCTTATTACTCTTCTTTTTCTTCGTATCAATCACATCAAAATGTCCAGGTGGATTACCACCACTCTTATGATGGTGTTCCGAATTCCTCGACAATTTATGCGGTGCTGTAGATGGTACATGCGGAGTGGCTTGTTGTCCATTAGCGCCAGCAGCAGGTTTTCCACCATTCCGCTGAGCTGCATTGCTATTACTACTAGGAATATGTGTAGCAGGTGGTGGATCAGGTTCAAGAAGATAAGCAGGCATTTCAAGCGGTGGTAGATCAGCCGCTAGTTTCAAAATATCTCGAGGCATTCGTAACCGTGAAAGTTGTCGAATCCATTCTTGAGGTGTGAGAAAATCTTCAGAGCCAATGATGACTTGCTTATTCAGTGCTTCAGAGACTTGATATGCCACGCGCGTTTCAGTGTATGTTACGCCACCGGCAATGAATACAAAGATACGTTGTGCTGGTGCGCGTTGAATTGTGCTGGCGTCGTGCCATGTAGCTTTATTTCTTCGAGCACCCCCCGACATACCTCCAGCCGCTGGCATTGACGACGGCATAGAATCGTAAGACGCCTCTGGTTGGTCTTTAGAGTACGGAAACGTCTGGATGTCAAGCGTATTCCTCGCTACATCTTCAAGAATATCATTTAGCGGCGAAATATATCTCGTAATTTCCCTCGTAGCACCTTCCTCAAGATCAAATTGCGCAGAAGGCATTTTCGGTTTATGTCGCTTTGGAGTCCTTTCATGTAACGATTCCTTTACGATTTTCGCGCCTAGGAGCTCGAGATTTTGCAATAGTTGGACATCTGTAGGACTAAGTTTCGCGTGATGGCTAAGCTTGTGAATATCAGCTTCTACCAAACCTTCACGATAGAGAAAATAAAGACCCATAAGGCGCACGCGATCACGAGGTGAGATCTTATCGTTATCAAGTAACGGAACTAATTCTTGCAAAACATTCTTTGGCAGCTTTCCTTCTGGTGTTAAACCAGTTGCTAGATTTTGCTCAACGTCTGCAGATGCATCAACACCGGTTTTGTAAAAAAGGTTTGTAATTGTTTCCGTCATGTTGTTGTGAAGACTTAATCTGTCTTTTTCTTTCGTAAAGATCTTCATCGTGAGCATTATCTCTTTGAGTTGTGACGAATTTGCTTCGTTTCTAGAAAAAAAAAAAAAAGGTTCACTATTAGCTCTGGTTCATTCATCGGTAAGCCAAAAAAAAAATTTGACCCTCACATATTTACAAAACTCGAATGCTCCTTCAAAAATCGCTTTATCATATCATTAACTCCCTCAATAGCATCAGCAATATACTTATGTCTAAGTGCGACCCAAATCGGATCTTCATCAGAAAGTACACCTTCAACGACCTGTTGCTCATCTCCTTCTTGACCCGCTTCAGTATTTCCATCGACTTGGAATGAATATTTATCATCTTTAATAAACAATAAATCTCGCGCCATAGTCTCATATGTAAGATCATGCAAAAATGGACCTTTAGTATCAATCGAGCGATCTAAGATAAGAAATACCGATTGTGGTCGATCAGGTTCTGTTGATGGGAAATTCCGATTCGCGCGAGCGTATTGATCCAGTTCATTTTGAAAACGGCTTGCAATCATGTATGGAAGGGTTGATGCTTCATGACGAGGTTCGAGAGGATTGTAGAATCGTATTATTGGGTATTCGCCTAGTGTTGCGCAAAGGCTCACGAGCTATTTCTTCAGTTAGTTCAACGGCGCCAAAAACTAAAACTGCAGATTGCTACTTACTCTTCTTGAAGTCTTCACGATCTCCTGTTCAACGAGATTAAAACATTCACGATTATAATACGTAACCATCGCATCAGGTTCGCCAAAAGTATAAACTTGTGATTGCTGTGGTAAAAAATCAATTAAAAAAGGTTTGCAGTAACCTCCCATAAATCTTGCCGCTGGGGAATCATAAAGTTTCCTCTGTCCTTGTTCTCCCAGCACTGATAGCCGGCATATTAGCACTTTTCATGTTGTGTTTAATCATACAAAAACGTACTTGGAACGAAGTATACATGTGCAGCTCCATAGCGGGGTGGGCTTCGAGCATAGTCTGAAATAAGACAATCGACTGCGTGAGGAGAAGGTGAGAGGATATAAACAGCTTCAAACGTTCCTTTGCTTTGCCTCCGTTCATCGATTCGTTCGACAGCTAAATCATAATTATAAACGATAAGTCCCAATAACAAGAACAAAGATGAAGAATAAAAACGCGCATTAATACATACCTGATACATTGTGTTTGAGAATTTCAAGATCAGAAGCTACTCTTCTGATAAGTTTGGAA
Organism: Myxozyma neotropica; assembly: GCA_030568295.1. Classification (NCBI taxonomy): domain Eukaryota; kingdom Fungi; phylum Ascomycota; class Lipomycetes; order Lipomycetales; family Lipomycetaceae; genus Myxozyma; species Myxozyma neotropica. Next base: position 136,340 of record JAJLTU010000028.1, read on the forward strand.
GTATACTCATCGACCACCAAATATTTATACTATATATTAGCCCAAACCAAATCAGCACATTATTCTCTAAATCAGGTAGATTGCAGAACTCGAGCCATACGTTATTCTTCACGACAATCGAATCCAAAAGTTCAAAGAGTTCTAATAAAATACCAGTCAGCATATATACCACCTCTAAACATCAAAAAATCTTTTCAAAACTCACGATCTCGATATCGGTCAATTAACGAAAACGACATCTTGGACCTTTGCTGTAGTATAAAATCTCAAAGCGGAGAACAGTATAATAAGAGCCTCGGTGCGCAAGCGCGAGCGCGAGCAAGAGCACGAGCACGAGCACGAGCACGAAGCACACCTGCACCTAACCGACGAGCGAGCGAGCGATCACGACGCGGGTGTAAAGGTAATGTTGGAAGTTCACACACACTATCGCAGACACTCAACCAAAATCAAGGCAATACACAAATTGTTTGATATATTAAAAAACAATCTAATGCTTCGCGCAAAATTCTCGAAAGGAAGTTGACTTTGCGTCCGGTTGAGTTGCTTTTGGCAACCTTGATCTTCGATATTACTTATTGCTTTTCTATGTGCCGATAATGACTAGCAAAGTAGATGCAGCTCCTGATTCAAAGTAAAAGACCAAGAATAAGCCAAAAAAAAAGAGATATTCAAATATTAAACCACAGTAATATATATGCAAGGAATTATACAATCGGATTTCGTAATCTTATGTACAGATCTCGGCCGCTGCTTCTGCCGCTCTCGCGCAACCAAAGGAGCTGATGATGATGATATGACCGCTAAGCTCACTTCAAAACTCCCTAATGTGATGTTTAAAATACGAATAACCTAGCCCTGCGTCGATAGCATGCGCCTATTATAATGTGAATCGTAGACTAATTGATCAGATGTTGTATATGCTTGCGGTCAATATACTTTACTTTTATATTTTTATTTTTTCTGACAGAATATAAAACTATTAACATGCGCATATCTTGAGTATTTGCTGCATGACTAGAACGCTGTCGATAAAACAGAACGGTTTAGGGCTTTAATTTCAGACCTCTTTTTTTTATTGAGAAAAAACTCCCAATCCAAAAGTGAACTTAGATTCATTCAATACGTATCAACTAAAATGAGAACAGAGATCAAAAGATAATGAAAAAAAGTACATTATGCTGTTAATGTAATGCGATGTGTGCAATACTGTGACGACGAACAATCTAAATTTTAAAGCTGCTTTATAGGAAGGGTCGTATTGAGACTGAATTTTCCGAGTATGCAGCATTTACTCAAGAGCCGACGATCTCAATTTCTTTTACCAGTTAAATATCTTCAAATTCAGTCATTGCGAACATTTCATTCTTGTCTAATTAGTTTTCGCGAAAAGAAAGGAAATGCCAAGGGAAAGAGCAAAAGTTATCAGCAAAATAATCAATATGGACAACCTCGATTTGATCCTGGCGAGTTTAATAGACCGCGAGGAAAATATCAGCAGCATCATCATCAACAATATACTCCTCGAAAGCCTATTGCATATAAAGATTTAATGACATTTTTGATTCAACAGCGAGATCCTCTTTCGCATTTTCAAGTTAGAAAGAAGATTTTATCCGATCTTAAACTGAACGCTGGTGTTGAAGTAGAGTCTGATACATATGATTTGTTACTTGAACAATTTTTCGCAATTATTAGAACATTACCTGAAAATCAATATAATCTTAAAGATGCTCCTGACTTAAATGATTATATGAGCCATTCGCCTACGCAGCCTCATTTAGCTACATTGCGAGCGTTAAGTGTGATTGATCGAAAGGCATTTTTGAACACTCTTCGAAGAAATGTTCAATCCTGTCTCCAAAATTTCCTTGTGGAGCAAAATTTTTTACTTGAAGAGAAAGCAGCACCGATATCTAATCAAGAATATCAGCAAAAATGTCATAGCATAAATCGTGCATCAAGTGGTGCTTCTGCTAGAGAAATTGCAACTCTTACTCATCCTGAAGAGAGCTATCCTGGAGCAAGACAACTTCGTCGGAAATGGATTTTACATGTCGGGCCTACTAATAGTGGAAAGACATATAACGCATTACAGCGACTCGCGTCTGCCAAATCGGGAATTTACGCCGGCCCATTACGATTACTTGCTCGAGAGATTTATGATCGATTACGTGCACAGAATATTCCTTGCAATTTAGTTACAGGTGAAGAAGTTATTCAAGGTACAGATGAATTGGGAAGACGAGCAACGAAAACTTCGTCCACAGTTGAAATGATTGATCTTAATAATCTCTATGATGTTGCGGTTATTGATGAGATTCAAATGATTGATGATCCAGTTCGCGGCTGGGCTTGGACTGCAGCTTGTCTTGGTGTACGAGCAAAAGAGATTCATTTATGTGGTGAAGAGCGTACGGTTGAGTTACTCAAGCGATTAGCAGCAAGTGTTGGCGATGAAGTTGTTGTAAACAACTACAAGCGGTTAAGTCCTCTTGAAGTCGAAAAAAAATCATTAGAAGGAGATATTAGCAAAATTCGAAAAGGAGATGCGTTAATCACATTCAGTCGAGTGGTAATCTTTGCAATGAAGCGAAAAATCGAACAAGCAACAGGCAAGAAATGCGCAATCATATACGGCGGTCTGCCACCTGAGACCCGAGCAAAGCAAGCTCAATTATTTAATGATCCTAATTCTGGAGTTGATATCTTGGTTGCTTCAGATGCGGTTGGAATGGGGCTTAATTTGTCGGTTAAAAGAATCATTTTTGAAACTGTGACGAAATTTGATGGAAGTGATTTTCGAAGAATTGATACCAGTCAAGTTAAGCAGATTGCGGGACGGGCGGGACGATATAGAGCTGGGGTTGAGAATTTAGAAAACAAAAAGTCAAGTACGGAAGAGGATGAGCGACTTGGACTTGTGACGACTCTTGAAAGTATTGATTTACCATTTGTCAGGAGATCGATGGTTAGCGATGCAAAGCCGATCAAGACTGCAGGTTTATTGCCTAGTCTTTCAACGATTCAACGATTCACTCAAGATCTACCCCCACAGATGCCATTTAATCAAATCTTGACTCGATTTTATCACCTTGCTTCATCATCAAAGTTGCATTCTCTTTGCTCGTTATATACCCAAATCGATGTAGCAACGATGATTGAAGGAGTTAAAGATATGCTAATTAGCGAGCGAAGTCAAATGGTTACTGCACCTGCTAATGGAAGGGTTGATAATGTAGCTGAGGTGATGAAGAAGTTGGCGGAAGCTATTGCGAATGGGAAACCTGTTTCACTTGTTGATTTGGATAATTTTGACTTGGGAGATATCGAGTTTGCGGATGTTTCGAAGCCGTCGACGTTGAAGAAACTTGAGCAATTGAACGTGCTGACGACTATTTACTTGTGGCTTTCGTATGTTTGCCCTTTTTTTCTTTTTTTCTTTTTTGATTTTTTCTCTTTTTCTCTTTCTATCCTGGGTGTAGATGAGTGATCTTGCTAATGTCAGTTTGGACAGATATCGATTCCCAAACGTACTTTTCGACCGAGAAGGAGCATCGGAGTTGGCGAATCATATACAAATGCTAATCGACCGCTGCTTGAACACTATCGAATTCAGGAGACGAGTGATTAGATCTGCCGAAGCTGAGGAGGAAGAAGAAGAAGAAGAAGGAGAAGAAGAAGAGGAAGCTCAGTTTGACAAGCCTGTGTCGGAGGAGGAGAACAAGTCCGAGGGTGGAGTGAATGTAGGGATTACATTCAAGTCCAGATTTTAGCATGTGATTGTAGTTAATTTATTTATTTGTATATACTAAGATTGTAAAAGTGATTGCGATGGAAGGAGAATTAACATATCAATTGTCATATTCCATTCAAGAAATATCAGAAATCTGGTTCGAAATTTATGATTTAATTAAATCTTAATCCTGAGGTTCATCAATCACGTCAGTCAAGTAATAATTCTATTACGGCCGGAGGGCGTCGGACAGCGCGCAAAAGCACAGGCGCTGCTGCCCACGTCAAGCACAGAGCTCGGTACAGACATATCCAGGCAGTCCACGTGCGGTAGCAGGTCGCAGCGCGCGCCGACTTGAAAGATATATTGCAATATGGAACTCTGGCCGAGTGCGCCAATAAGTCGCTCGACGGGCCACAGAGGAAGTTGAAGTATTTGAACGTTAAAAGTACTCGGCTAAGTGAAATAGCCGTAGGTGAAAGCAGTTAGCTTCCGCAGCCTGTTAAAAAGCAGGTACGAACTGCCACTATCCGTCAGGATCCAAGATCCCAGATTAGGTTTTTGATTTATATAATCTAGAAACTGCGGCTGCAACTGCGCCGAAATGTGCAGAGTGGTACCCGTACCAGCGGACTTGCCGAAGACAACGTTGTGGTGGCAGTTGTTGCTGCGCGGTGCTGCAACCCAATTTTAGTGGGGAGTTAAATTTGCGTACCTGTTTTATTCTCGGCTGGCGGCCTTGTATTCCGTCAGTGCGAGTGCAGACTGTTAGCAGCATTAGCTGGTGGTCAATGGAGGGAGAAGAGAGCAGGATCCGCTTATATCGATCAGTCTGTAGCGCCTATCCAGCCATGCTGTAGAGGGTGCAACGTGCGATAAGATACAACAGCAACAACAACAACAACAATAACCAGAGTTGCACAGCAATCGCAAATACCCAGACCAGAACGGCGGTAGGAACTCTGACCAGGTTCCAAGGTTGCAGTGCATTATTTATCGCATCACCTTCCGTTCGTCATCTCCAGTTTTTAGTTTTCAGTTTTCCGTTTGATTAATTCTGAATTCACGCACTCCAAAGATCAACCCTGCGATGATGATATCAGGCAGATTAGCGACAGCAGCAGACAGTAAAATAATTAAATAAATAATTGCGCTGCATGACTTGGTTACATTTGCTATTTCAGAATTTAATTTTCGATATTTACTCATAAAAAATCACATTTGGCCATCTCTTTGATTCAGGTCCATCTCGACTATAATCCCGAGTCATGACAGTAAGAAGTACTCGACCGATATGGAATTCTGGCAGCTGTCTGTCTTATGTTACAATTGACACGTTGCTCGTATTCACTTCATGCCGGCGCTTAGACAAAAGCCGAGGCCGATTAGGGTTACTATGTATCCCCAATATAATACCTTGTAGATGGACTAATAGGATGCAAGTAATCCTGGAGATGGAAGCCCTCATTGGGAGGGAAGGACCGAGAGCGTCCGTCATTGCACGGCAGCAAAGTGTCTTTTCAATAAATATCTAATTGAACAAGTCAATTACATATTCTCGGCGGTATTTCTATTTATCTTCATTATTATTTTTGTTTTTTTAGTTGAAGTTACTGCTTGGATTGATTTATTGATTGCGAATAATTGATCATTGATACAGCGACGTCGGCTGTTTGGACTCGGGATTAGAAATAGATTCATAGCGAGATATTGGATTCTACTTGAACATCCGTCAGTCGCTGCAGTCGCTGCAGTGGTTGCGAGTTTGTTAGATTCAGTCTTTATTTGATTATACTCTCGTTTTCTTTTTTTTGGTTGATATTAGAGATATATCCTGCATTAGCTTTCTTCGTCTTGCATCCGACCACATTTTTCATCTCCCATCATGGCATCGGCAGCAACAGCAACTTCATCAAGTATTCGACCTAAACTACAGCCTACTCCGTCAACGATTCCATTGATTCACGCTTGTGCAGATTTGGCGAGCAAAGTCGATTCGTTTCTGAATTATGAAGGAAGTGAGAGTGAAGGCGCCGAGACGGCAGAGCTTCGAAAGACTACAAAAGCGAGAGCAAGGGATAGCTTGGAGGTTATTAGTGAAGCCTTGCGACGGTATACGTAAGTACTGTATCACGCATATTTGCTGATGAGAAGATGATTGGACTAATGCGTCTACGACAGATTCGATGAATTGGCAATTTCATTCAATGGCGGCAAGGACTGCCTGGTGATGCTGGTGTTGCTGCTCGCGAGTATTCACTATCACAAGCGAGAATACCCGCCGCAACGGATCCACAGTGTGTATGTGCACTCACTGAATGCATTTCCGGCGGTGGATGAGTTCGTGGCCGAGTGCGCGGAGCAGTACTCGCTGGCGCTAATCCGGCTTCCGAGCCCGATGAAGGACGCGTTCGAGCGCTTTCTGGCGGCCAAGACGCACGTCAAGGCCATCATGGTCGGCACGCGGCGGTCGGATCCAAACGGCGCGCGGCTGGGATTCTTCGACGAGACCGACCACGGCTGGCCCGGCTTCATGCGCGTCCACCCGGTGATCGACTGGCAGTACGGCGAGATCTGGTTCTTTCTGCGGCAGCTGGAGATCCCGTACTGCGTGCTCTACGACCAGGGCTACACGAGCCTGGGCGGCACGACCGACACGTTTCCGAACCCGGCGCTGGAGACGGGCGATGGAGGGTTCAGGCCCGCGTACGCGCTGCAGGACGCGGACATGGAGCGGCTTGGGCGACACAAGTGAGCTGTAAGAGTGCGAATGCAATAGATGACGAAAATCATAGCAAAGAGAGCAGAGCCTAAGCAAACCCTAGGCCGAAAGTAAACCCTAGAGCAAGAAACCCTAGGCCAACAAGAACCCTATGACGTAGACGAGTACCCCGGGGCCCTATAGCAAGAGCTGTGGGCGGATGCTAAGCAATCTTATCGATCGACGCGGGGTCGGAGTCAGAATAGAGTGCAGCTGGCGCCGAAACAGGCAAGCCGGCAGCGAACGAGGCTGAAAAGGGATGCCGCGGCAGGGCCGAGCTGTGCCCCACTCGCCGCCCGGCGGCTTTTGCTTGATGGCTTGGCTGCAGTTGTGCAGTTTTGCTGCTTCGTTGCTTATTTTGCTTGATTGCTTGCTGGTTGTATTGCTCAGGCGCCGACGAGCGAACGAGCGCGGCGGGGCAGATGGAGAAGAGAGAACGGATCCTGAAACAAAGCCGGCAAGCAGCGCAATCTCGCGTTCTGCGCGGTACGGTTAATCGTGGTTGCGACTGAGCCCGAACTCGAACCAGCCGCGTGGGCGGATGGGATGTCGCGATGTGACGTAAGGCGACTGATATCGCTATCGGCCTGACAGAGACAGACAGATGTCAGTCCATGCCTCACACTCGTTGAGCAGCGCAGCGCAGCGCAGCAGTAGCAGCAGCAGCAGCAGCAGCAGCAGTAGTAGTAGCAGCAGCAACAACACTAACAACAGCAACAACAACAACAGCAACAACAACAGCAACAACAACAGCATCAACAACAGATCTCGGGCGACTTCAGACGGTTCGCCCGCGGTGCTGCTCCCAGGCGTCTCCACGGCGCTGTCAAACCTGTCGCGCCAAGCCTGCGCTGCGGTACCGGAACCGGTCTTCCTTTGTTCTCCATGCCGGTTGCTCGGTGCGGTGCAGTACCGGTGCCGGCGCCATTGGTCATTGTTGATTGCCATTGGTTCATTGCTATATTGTTATTTCCTTCTGTTATCAGCAGCCATTACGAATATGTACTGCTGCTGGCGACTGCCGGCCGCTGCCGGCCGCTGCTTGTTGCGATCGATCTCGCTACTGGCACTGGCGCTGGCGCTGGCTCTGCCGTTCTCGTTCTCGCAACGGCCGTGACGGTGACGGTTATTTAGCGCGGCCAGGGCTCGCGCTCGAACCTTGTTTCGGTGCCTGATTTTCGCGGCGGACGGTTCCTGGCCTTGCTCGGACGCGCCGCTGCTACATAACCCGGCGCGCGCCTCCTCGCCCGCTCCTTGCTCCCTCACCGCCCTCCTCCCCCCCTCTCTGCTGTATCATGTCTGCTGCCGCGGTCTCTCCTTCCACCCAGCTGCCCTCGCTCCAAGAAGTCTTACCCGAGTTCCTCATGCGCCCCGACTCGCCCGACCGCGACTCGGAGTCGTCGGACGCGCGTTCGTCGGAATATTATCCGAAGTCATACTCCGTCTCCTCGGTCGCTTCGTCGGCGTCCTCCACCGACTACTCCCAGCCGCGCTCCTCGGCTGCCTCTGTCTACGTCCATCCGGCTGCTGTTGCTGCTGTTGCTGCTGCTCATGGCCTGCCTGACCACCATGCCGCCGCCTACTCCTGCTCGCCGCCGCTCGCCTCTGCCTACTACACCACCGCGGCCGGCTACACCCCCGACATTGCCTATCTCCAGGCAGCGGCCTACGTACCCTCGCCTGTCTCCTCCGATAGCATCGGCAGCATAGCGCAGCACCAGCTCCCTCAGCGGGTCACTGCCGACTCGGACGTCATGGTCCACCACATGCCGCACCCTCTGCAGTCGCATCTGCAGTCTCACCATCTCCATCAGCAACAGCTCCCACCGCAGCATATGCAGAGCTACTCCCCCCTCCCCCAGTACCTCCATCCCAGGCAACTGCCCCAGTCCCCCTCCTCAACTTCCTCCTCCCCCCACAGCAGCAAACGGCGCCGCGGAAACCTCCCCAAGCACGTCACTGACATCCTCCGCACATGGCTCAACGGCCACGTCCACCACCCCTACCCGACCGAGGATGAGAAGAGCATGCTCATGCACCAGACCGGCCTCACAATGAATCAGATCTCAAACTGGTTCATCAACGCCCGCCGAAGGCGCCTGCCGGCCCTGCATAAAGAAGCCGCCGCTGCCCAAGCTGCTGCTGCCGCCGCCGCTGCTGCGCAAGTCGCCATCAAGCGATAGCACTACACATTCTTTTTTTTTGTTTTTCTTATCGTCTTGGGGGCCTTGGGTTGTAATTTGTTAAATACCTGCATCATGTGTGCAATCTTGTTATAATATCGGCTATGGATGGGTTTTGATTTTGTTGTTTCACTGGTACTATAAACGGGGGGCGTATTCCGGCTTTTTAATGTATTTTAATTGATCTTGCATCTTATTTTTTTATTCGTTTAAATTTCGTATTTTTGCTTCAGTGTAACTCTTGAGCTTCTCCGCGCGATCTATAATGCCGTCTAACTGACTCTGTTTACATTCAAACCCTAAACACCGCAACACGCGCTCACACTCTCGCCAGTCAATCAATCCACACAAGCAACGCCCACACACGCACACACACACCCCCACACAGAGTAATACAGAATGCCCTCGCTGCACTTTCAGTCACAGCAATATCGTCGGCAAATATGGTACGCTCTCGACAACTCTCTAGATGATTCAGCACTCTGTGCCGCAGAACGGCTAGTAGCAGACAACCCTGACGATCTAGCAAATCTCCACCTCCTAGCTTTATGCCACTATCGTGCGCAAAGACTTAAAATCGCAATCAAGTTAACTGAAGACAAAAAACATATCGGCTGCGCCTATGTTTATGCTCTGTCGTGTTTGAAATTGGGAAAGTATAGACTCGGCTGCCGGGCTTTAGAGCGAATGAGAAATTCCTGGCCTAAAACTTGCCATATCTGTACGTCATTTTTTTTTGATTGGCTCATATTGGCGCACTTTAAACTGATTCTAAATATTCTACAGATAGTCATAATGATACCGAACGACAAGCGCTTCCAGACATGGCCGCCGTTCAGTGTCTCTTAGGCCATCTCTATCGTCTGTTTGGTGATGCAAAAGAGGCAATGGAGTGCTACTCTACGGCCCTCAGCATCGACCCTTTTCTGTGGGAAGCTTTTGAAGGTCTATGCAAGCTAGGTAAGATTAAAAAGCAATTGCACCTATTATTCAGCAACAGCTCTAATGGATTTATTTCAGGAGTAAATCTAAAGGTCAACAACATCTACCGCGTCACTCCAGCAATGATGGCCTCTCGTTCGACCTGGCTCGACAACGCCGATACCCTTGCTGGGATTGAAAACTCCCAAAATCACGATCCATTTATATCTGAGGAACAACCCCCTTTACCTCAATCTTCTCAACCATTCATCTTCCGGGCTGAAAATACCGTATTTGCAAATCAGCAGCAAAGATATCTCGCTGAAACTCCTACTCAAACTGACCACGACGGAGATCTACAAATGTCTAGTGCTTCGACTCCTATAAATCCAGATCCTAATCGCTCTCGTCAATCAAATAGACAACCTCGCGTTCCCGACGCCCCAAGACGAACTACAACCTCCGCAACTGAACCGGGCCGTCGAAGTTCAAGATTAACCGCTGCCATTACACCTACATCTCGATCGCATCCTCAAATTACTCCCACTTCTACTACTACGACTACTCCTCAGATTCAGTTGCAAGCACAACAGCAAGGTAGTGTACGCGGCCGTCTTAGATCTGGACTTTCGAAAACAAAGCCAGTCCCTAGCCAATCCTCATCACAGGCAGCGCCCGGAAGCGGCGATGAAAGTCCTAGCAGCGGCCGAAAATCATCTTCTCACGACGATCTTCTGCCAAAAGTCGTCCCTGATGACAGTGAACGTATCGAAGCTGAAGCTTGCATGCTCTCAATCTACGAAACTCTTGCTGTCGGCGTTCTTGCTCTTTCACGTTTCGAATGTAAAACTGCTTTGCAAGCTTTTCTTTCATTATCTATCTCACAGCAAGAATCACCTTATGTCCTAAGTAAGATTGGTCGCGCCTACTTTGAGATTGTGAGGTATAAAGAAGCAGAGGCTGCGTTCTCCAAATTGAGACAGATTGATCCTATGAGACTTGAAGATATGGAAATTTATTCAACTTTACTCTGGCATTTACGTGAGGATGTTAAATTATCATTTCTTGCCCATGAATTAGTTGATATCGATCGGAATTCACCACAAGCTTGGATTGCGATTGGAAATTCGTTTAGTTTGCAAAAAGAACATGATCAGGCATTGAAATGCTTCCGTCGGGCTTCTCATCTTGATCCTACATTTGCTTATCCATATACGTTACAGGGACATGAGCATGTTTCTAATGAAGAATATGAAGCTGCTCAGAATGCTTTCAGACTTGCTATGCGCGCTGAATGGAGACATTATAATGCATGGTACGGAATTGGAATGTTATTCCTCAAAACTGGGAAATTTGAACTCGCAGAGCAGCATTTTAGACAGGCGGCATTAATTAATCCTGAAAATGCAGTATTAATTTGCTGTATTGGTATGGTCCTTGAAAGATTGAATAGGTTTGATGAAGCTTTGGCGCAGTATGATGTTGCTTGCGGACTACAACCTGCTAGTGCCATGCCAAGGTTTAAAAAGGCGAGATTATTAATGAGTATGCGGAAATATGATGTATGCTATCTCTTCCATTTTTTCTTATCTACGAGTTTACAAAATTTACTAACAACTTCAAAATAGGCCTGCCTTGCCGAACTAAGAATAGTCAAACATCTTGCTCCTGATGAATCATCAGTTCATTATTTACTTGGTCGACTCTATAAAGCACAAGGAGATAAACAGAATGCGATTAGACATTTTACAGCCGCATTGAATTTAGATCCTAAAGCTAGTCATGTCATTAAAGAAGCTATCGAAGGACTGGAGAATGACAGTGATTAGTGGTTGTTGTGAGAGTGAAAATTAGGTGTTGGCGTTGCCTTCGATTGTTTCTTGTTTTTCTATGATGGATACTTTGGTGGCTTCCTTTCTTATGTATATATATAAGTTTAATTCATTAGCTGAATTGTAAATAAGTATACAAGCGGCAAGAAAACTTCGGCCTTTGCATACGGCTTTATCGAGGCTATGAGGTCATCATTAATTTTTTCTTCTTCTCATAGGCTTAGGGTTTTATGAGGAATTAGTTCCTGTTCGAGAGTTGGATTTTGTTTTGAAACGCGGAGATAATTTATTTGTGGGTTTGGATCCAAGGTTTTCGACATTGAATTGCGGCAACAGCGTGCTATATTCTACCGTCGGACTTTAATCATTGATTATAGTCGATACATACATACAATCGCAAAGGATAAGAGGAGGAAGGAAAGGAGGAGATTTGGATTTCACTATGATTACATCTGAAATATTAAACTCCGACGAAATCTCAAAGAAGCGCGGTGTCGAAGATAACCAAGGTGAGCGCTCACTCTTCAGTTTTTGTGGTGTAATATATTAGGAAAAAGATATGCTAATATGGTTTGTATTTTAGTATCTGGAGACGAATCGAGTGATGATGGGTTCGGACCTAGTTTACCCCCTACTGGAGCAGCTGCACCGCGAAAGAGGAGAAGAGGTATATAACAGCACATATCGAATTTAAATTGCAATCACTAACAACTAGAAACAGTCTTGAAGCATGAGCAAGCTTACCTTCATGTTATGCCTTCATTTGATCGATATACAAAGTCCTATATGCATCGAGAGCAAGTAGCTCTTACCCGCGTATCTTCACAAACTAATTTCATTCTTACCCTCTCAATCGACGGTATTTTAAAATTCTGGAAAAAGCGGCCTCGAGGAATTGAATTTGTTAAGCAGTTTCAAGCTCATTCTGGTACTATTGTTGGCGGTGAACTTTCTGGTGATGGGAAGCTTTTTGCTAGCATTGGCGATGATAATTCTATTAAAGTCTTTGATGTTGTTAATTTCGATATGATCAACATTTTTAAATTGGGGTTCTCTCCTGGTTGTTTGTGTTGGTTACAAAAGAAAGGGCAAGTTGATGGCCGTATTGCAGTGTAAGTCTCTTTCGTTATTTGTTTGTGGGTGGGTTTTTTTATTCGGGGCATTGACAAAAATGAGTATAGAGCCGATAAATCCACCTCGAGGATATTTATCTATGACGCACGATCAGATTCTCAAGAACCGCTCCACGTCCTTCCCGAGCTCCACAAACATCCAGTGCAAGTCCTAGGTTACAATCCTTCCGAAAACTGCGCAATTTCGGTCGATGAAGCTGGAATGGTTGAATACTGGCGTCCAGAAGGGAATTTCGAGCAACCAGTTGATGTTGCGTTTGAATATAAAAGCACTACTGATCTCTATGAATTTAGAAAACATAAATGTCTGCCTACTTCACTTCTATTTTCACAATCTGGTGAGAAATTTGTCACTTTTTCATTACCCGATCGACAAATTAGAGTATTTGATTATCGAACTGGGAAATTACATCGAAAATATGATGAAAGTATTCAAGTTGGTATTGATATGCAACAATCTGGTACTGCGGTCAAGAAAATTGATGACATTGAATTTGGAAAGAGAATTGCTATTGAACGAGACCTTGAAACTAGTGGAGATCTAGCCAAATACATGAATGTTATCTTTGATGAGAGTGGACATTTCATTATTTATGCTACTTATTTGGGCATAAAAGGTATTTCCTATTATTTGTTTTCAATAGGCAAGGAGCTAGACTAATATTTTATTCAAGTGATCAACATGGTGACGAATCGTTGCGCAAGACTTTTAGGTTCAGAGGATAATGTCCGCTTTATGGACCTCTCAATGTATCAAGGTGCACCTGATCGGAAAGAGGTTATGACACTTGAAATGGCTGCATCTGACAATGCGCTTGTGAATGCAAGTCTATCTACCGATCCGACTATATTTGCTACTGGCGCGGGTAAAAAGAGGTTTTATATGTTTACAAACCATGACGGTGATTTGTATGTTTTTTACACTATGATTTAATTGTTGGGCCTTTATTAACTAAAGGAGTAATAGTACATCGATCAAGGGTGACAGAGACGTTTACAACGAAAAGCCTACGACAAAACTCGACGGCACATCCTCAATCTCGACCGCGAAATCATCTGCCTTATCTGCAAGAGGTGCATCCTTGCACACCTCTCTAGGTGACATTCAAATTCGTCTCTATGCAGAGCATGCGCCTCTCGCAGTCGAGAATTTTGTCACGTTATGTAAACGCGGATACTACGATTCCACAATCTTTCATCGTATTATTAAGAAATTTATGATTCAGGGTGGGGATCCGCTTGGTGATGGTACTGGTGGCGAAAGTATGTGGGGGAAATCTTTCAAGGATGAATTTTCAAAGGAATTAAGACATGATCGACCGTTTACGGTTAGTATGGCAAATGCGGGACCTAATACTAATGGATCTCAATTTTTTATTACGACTGAAAAGACGGTAAGTACTGCTGCTTTCTTTTTCTGTTCCCTTTTTGACGCGTTGCTAACTGGTATCTTTTATTATATAGCCTTGGTTAGATGACAAACATACAGTCTTTGGCAGGGTCGTCGTTGGCATGGATGTCGTTAAGCGGATTGAAGCATTGAGAACGGATAAGAACGACAAACCAGAAGAACCTCCGTCAATTGTTTCTGTAACAGTATTGTAACATGTAAGAATTTGCAATATCATGCACAAAATTAAGAATCAAAAAAATATAATTATACATATTTAACATCAAACTTGTAGTCCTACATGTAATTTACAAAATAATAATCATATCACCGCTTATTTTTAAGAAATGCAAGAAATCCAGTACTTTTCCTCTTCTTTAAATTTCCATTTTGCTGAATTCCACTAGCTCGTCTATTAGCAGGAATCACATCATCTTCATCTTCATCTTCATCACTATCAGATTCCGACTCTGATTCCGATTCAGAATTATCATCATGGTCGTTCTTCAATAAAGTTGAAAATGAAGATTGTGGCTGCGGAGGAGCGAATGTAGGTGTTGACATATACTGCTGGGACATTCGTACACCAGTTGTGGACTCTCGGACATCAGGTACGCCAGCACTTGCGAGTTCGCTTAGACTGCGGAATGATGGGATGCGCGTAGGCCCACCGGTCGATTTTCCTTCACGAAGACGAGAAAGTGGAGTCGGGCGTTGAGAGAGAGGTGATGCTAAAGGGCGGGGGCGGGGATGAAGGGAGAGTGAAATTGAAGGAGAAGAAGGCTCAGATTTTCTAGGTGGGGAAGGATTGCGAATGGGTTCAACTGGCGTATCTGAATCAGAGTCAGAATTGGAAGACGGTGCTGAAGAACCATCGTCGTTAGATTCTGGCTCGGTAACAGGAGGAGGAGATGGAAGCGTGTATGCATCCTCGAGAGAATTAACCACTTGCTCTTCTTCATTGTCAGAGGCCAAATCAATTTTCTCGCCAGGATGCTCGATAATTTTATCAGGCTCATGAGATTCATCGTCATCATCCCCTGCTTCTTCTTCTTCTTCTTCAGATTCGCTAGATGAATCAAATACAACTGCATCAGCAGCAATTTCTGGCGCAGTAGTCATAAGTTCAGAATGATCTTCTGAATCGTCCGAGTCCGAATCAAGAGATACTTCAGTAGTTTCAACTATTTCAGCTTCGTTAGCAGTATTGGAAGATGCAACCGCAATGATCTCTGCTTCAGCTTTACTACTGTCCTCAACTTCACTTTCCATCCCATCCTCCTCTTCTTCTTCTTCTGAACTGCTTTCTGATTCTGAGCCTTGAGATGGAATAGTGGCAGGAATCTGAGATAGGTTTTCCATCGAATCAGGAACAATTTCATCATCAGGATCATCCACTTTATCTTCCTTCTCGCTTCCTTCCACCTCATTTGCTCTGCTTCCTTCGGGATTTTGAGAAACAGATTCTGAATAGGTCGGTAGAGCTTGAGCAGGAGATATAGAGTCAAAATCCATCAATTCGCCCACACTTTGAATGCTATCGTCTATTCTTTCATTTGCTTCTCGAATTTGAACCTTTTTAATTTCTTCGTCATCTTCCCCGCTATCTGTATAACCGTCGCTTCCATCTATTTCCTCTTCGCTTTCTTCATCCTCTTCATCGTCATTTTCGTCCTCTATTTGATTCGTTGACGTTGCAGTAACAGAACTAGCACTAGCTCGTATCGTCAATCGTGCACGATCAACCACAGCAGGATCACTTCTAAGTAAATCAGAGTACATAGAAGTCGTACTTCTATTTTCATAATCACTAAATCTTCTCGCAGACACATTAATAGGCGCGCTTGCCTTCAGTACCAACTTCCCTCCTCTCTCGACAGTATCGATCAATATTTGGAATTCATCCTCAGTAATTGAAGGTACGTACACACCATTCCTTGCAGCCTCTTGGATTCGGTCACGCAAAGCCGCAAGTAGAGGAGGTCTATGAGGTGTTGGGGATGAAGGTGGAGATGTGGGAGGTCCATTTCCTAAAGCCTGTGATTTTGCCTGCTGGAGTCTTTTAATTGTAGA
The DNA here is from genome assembly GCA_030568295.1 of Myxozyma neotropica. Taxonomy (NCBI): domain Eukaryota; kingdom Fungi; phylum Ascomycota; class Lipomycetes; order Lipomycetales; family Lipomycetaceae; genus Myxozyma; species Myxozyma neotropica. The sequence goes on from JAJLTU010000028.1 coordinate 152,369, forward strand.
ATTGATAATATCTGCGTCTATTTCATTCCTTTCGTTCGAATAGCTATTTGATTTCGCTCGAAGTTTTGATGTTGAGGAATTTCGCCTCTTACTTGATTGTGGAACTGTGCGTGCGCTAGTGCGTTGTGGACCTGGGGTGATTTTTGCGCGAGAGTTAGAGTTCGTTTCAGTTCGAAATCGCTTTGCAGCTTGGGGCTGAGCGGTGTCTGGAGATGATGATCTGAGCCGTTTCCCAGACAGCTGAGGAGAAATATCAGGCTCTGAGCCGAAGAGTAGCGATTGAGCAGGAGCTGGTTCGGTGGTAGGCACGAACTGGATGCGCACTAGGGCATTTTCGGTGAAGATTTGGTTGACGAGGTAGGCGTCGTCGAGGTCGTAGCCGTCTGAGTCGGTGATCTGAGTGACTGATATCGGGCTGTGGAGAGTGTTAGTATAGGCCGATAGGATATAACGGGTGAATTGTTGTACGTTTTGTATATTCGCATGTATCGAGTCGAAATCTCGCTCTTGAGGTCGGCGACCGAGCAGTCGACGCGCGACAGATGCAGAAACCGACGCCGGTCCGCAAGGATCTGCAGACGCACAAAAGACGCCATTTTCTAACAGTCTGGACAACGCATGTGAGAAATCTGATTGCAATCGTCACTGTATTGCTTCTGTCGTCAACAGATGGCCGATGTTGAGCTCCCATTGTTGAGCCCTAGCCCTCGCGTCGCCCACGCTGTTCTTCACATGTCGCGCTCTCCTCCGGGCTGCACCCAGGGACGACAACACTACGTGCTTCTGCTGCTGCTCCCAAATGAGCGCATTCCTCTCCATCCTCGCCTACGTCGTCGCAGTAACCCTCAGCATAGACATGCTCGGAACCCTCTTTGCCCCCCTGCGCTTCTGGACCCGTGTCCTGGTCTTCATCGTCAGCATGAGCTTCTGCGCCAGCTACGGTGTCTTCTCCTCCATCATCCTCACCCTCATCGGCAAGCGCAGTCTGTGCCAGTGGGTAGCTGGACGGGCCTTTAGCACCATCACAGCTCCTTTGCTAGGTCTCAAATTTGAGGTCGAGAACGAGGATATGCTCAAGAACAATCGGCCAGCAATCCTTGTCGCGAATCACCAAACGTACGTCAGGGCTTGATCCAATGTAAATATCTTGCCATTGCGCCGGCTAATTCTTAATTTTTTTTGCCTACAGCGAGTTAGATGTTTTGATTCTCGGTCGTCTGTTTCCTCGTCACTGTTCAGTCACCGCCAAAAGCAGTTTGAAATACGTTCCCTTCCTCGGCTGGTTCAGTATCGTTCCTGCTTTGTCTTCCTCATTCATATGCGGCTCGCTAACAAACTCGCATGCAGTGCTCTTCTCAGGCACAGTCTTTATTGACCGCGCAAATCGTGGCAAGGCAATCAAGGCCCTCGATGGTGCCATCGCCGACATGCAAAAGGCAAAACAGTCGGTCTTCATCTTTCCCGAGGGAACTCGATCCTACTTCACCTCTGCTGATCTCCTTCCATTCAAGCGCGGCGCCTTCCATCTGGCTCTGCAGTCCGGCTTTCCTATCATCCCCGTTGTGGTTGGTAACTACAGCCATCTATTCAGTCCCAGGAACCGTACGTTCGAGAGCGGTACACTCAAGATCAAGGTCCTTGACAAAATTTCTATGGAAGGTGTAACTGCCGAAAACATTGACGATCTTATTGCAAAGACACGCTCAGAGATGCTCGAGGTGCTTAAAGAGCTTTCACCAGCTCCTGCTGTCACTCCTTCTGCTGGAGAAGACGATGATGAGAACACAACGTTGCTTGCGAGCGAAGGCCCGGCGGGCTCTTCGGGCAGCAGTCTTGAGCCACGGATATCTACAGAGACGGATGCGTCTGCTGCTCTAGCAGACACACCTGCTACGACTCCGGGAGATCAGTCAAAGGTGTTTGAGCTACAGTAGTTGCGGAAGGATTAATAATAATGAAAAAAATGAAACTAATAATAGTGCATAAAACATTACTTGAACAAGTAACTATCAAATTAATAAGAGTGAGTCCCATAACCATACAAACTGCAAGATAACAATACAAAAACAAAATGGAATATAAAATCAACAGCAAATCAATAGTCTTCCATGTCAACATCCTCTTCACTGTCGATATCACCTTCATCCGCATTAATAAACGCCAATCTAGACCCATCCCGATACGTCTGCCACACACCCAGTGCCGAGTATTCTCGAAGACACTCCACCAACTGGTCATCAGTGAAGCCCTTTGCAAGCACGCGCTCTCTCACCACGCTCATCGGCCAGCGACTAACAAAGCGCTCTCCATCACTATTTGCAAGGTCACGCACAATTTTATAGATCTTTGATGTCGCAGTAGCATCAAGCGCTTCAGCATCGATAGATTTATCATGAAGCGAGGCCTTACTGGCCTCCATCAACCGTAGAGCCTCGTCGACATCGCCAAATATGACGCGATCATCAAAACGAAGTCTAGCAAGCGCCTGCGCCATTCGCAAGACAGCGAGCAGAGTTCGTGGAGTCGTGTGCGTGAACTGTTTTCGCGAGCCTTCGTCGCGCTTTTGCTGCTGCCGCATCTGCACGTAGGATGCGACGATGTAATCTGAGATTTCTTTGGGGACTAGGGGACGTTTCTCACGGGCACGAGAGATGTACTCGCGAATCATGTCTGGCTCAAGAGGCTCGAATGACATCTCGGGGTGATGCGAGTGCATATGCACGTACGCGACATGGCTTGCGAGCTTCTCGTCGGAGTCGCGGTCAGGCGTGTCAAGAATCAAAAAAAGGATATCAAATCTCGAGAGCAGAGCTGCGGGCAAGTTGATGTTCTCGACAGGTGAGATTCGAGGATTATATCGTCCGTATAAAGGATTTGCAGCAGCGAGGATTGATGTGCGAGCATTGAGCGTAGTGTTGATACCGGCCTTTGAGATCGAGATTGTCTGCTGCTCCATGACTTCGTGAATTGCAGTTCGATCATTGTCATCCATCTTATCAAACTCGTCAATACAGCAGATACCATTATCAGACAGAACAAGTGCACCTCCCTCGAGTACCATCTCGTCAGTGGCAGGATCGCGCATAACCGCAGCAGTAAGACCGACACCTGAAGAACCGCGACCGGTGGTATAGACGCCTCGAGGAGCCACTTTAGAAATGTATTTTAGCAGCTGCGACTTTGCAACACCGGGGTCACCCATCAGACACACGTTAATATCACCTCTGATTTTCATTCCGTCACCCATCTCCTTGGTGACTCCACCAATTAGCAGAAGAAGCAACGCCTTCTTGACATCCTCATGTCCGTAAATCTCGGGCGCGATCGACATGGCCAGCTTGTCGTAAACATTTCCTTGTGCCCGCAGCTCTTCGATCTTCAAAGACATGTCTGCGTTGCGCTCCATCTCGTTGTACTGCTTCTTGTGCTGGTACACGTGATGAGCTTCGAGATATGTGTCTGTGAGAAGGCCGGCTCTGAGAGCCTTGAAGCCAGTGTACGGCATCGGCATAAAGATACCTGCAATGTCAACAACATCACCAGGGCTGACTGATCGCACAATAGAACCGGTAAAGTGGATCGAAAGAGTTCTTGGGATGTGTCCAATCGGTACTTGGTCGGCCATCTCTTGAACCTTGACGTCCTGGAAAGGCTGGAACTTGGAGGCACGAGTGGCCATGAAGAGCTGACCCTTGGTTTCGTTGGTCTTGCACGCTTCAGAGGTACATTGCGTGAGAGGGGTGAATTGCCGTCCTTTGACTTCTTGGAAATTCTCGTGTCCGCAACGATCGCAAGTGTAGGCGTTGACTTGGAGGGCAGGCTTGACGTCGGAGACTCGGGTAACTATACCGCGAACACTGATCAATCTTCCGAGCTGGGTACCTCGGATATCACGGACAGCTTGAGGTGGTTTACCGGAACGAAAGCGGTTATTTGGAGGAACAAAGAAGATTGTGTAGCGACGGGTCAACTCGGGTGGGAAGGAGTCGAGAGAGGTTGCGCCTTCGAGCTGACGAGCTTCATTGCGGATCTTGCGTTGATTCATGATGACATCGAGTACGTCATCCTTGTAGTTGATTTCAATAGTGGGCTCTGGCATAAGGTTGTCGATTGCGGTCGAGAAGAGTTCAATATACCGATGGGTGTTTCCGAGGACAAGGTCGGTGAGCTGCGACTGGGCGCCCTCGAACTCGTCGATATCGTCGAGAAAGATTTTAATGGTGTCCTCTTTGCGGTCTGCGACTTTCTGCAGAAGGTTGAGGTACTTTGGATTATTTGGGTCGTTGTAGATAGCATCTCCGTCGTCGAGATCCAGGTCAAGCTCGAGGTTGTTGCTCTTGAAGTTGCGCAAGAAAGCTTCGATTTGTTCTAAGCAGAATAGTGTCAGAGAGGAAAAACATGGAGCAGAGATGATTGGCACAAACCCTTGACGTCGTCGTATCTCACAGGAACTGTGATGCTGCTCAGTGCAGAGGCCATGGTACCGTGGTGTGTGAGGGGTTGAAAGGACGAGGATGAGGACGCGGATGATAGTCACGAGAAGGGAGAGTAGCCAGGGGCTAAACCTTAATACAGACGCGTCGCGAAACCAATTAAAGTAAAAACCTTAATACTGACGCGTCGAACGTGTGCCTAGCAGAAAATCAATTACTCATCAATCAGTCAGCCGCTGGGCAAAGAAAGCAATTCCTCGGCATCACGTTAATTGCTACCCCGCGATATTCGATAAGTTGACCTTTTTTGATCTGCATATGGCTGCTTGATCAACATTCTGCGACGATAACGAACGATAACTGAGCCGAAGTGAATTCTACAAGCAATCATGGCCTCGCATGCGGTAGTGGTCTCCTTCACTCCGCTGCGCTCCTCTCTGGCGAATCTGCCGCCGTCGCTCTCCTCGATGCTGAGCAATTCCTACGTCGTAAGCGCTGCTCCTGCGCAGAATATCCAGCCTTCTGTCTAACTTGCTTCTAGCCGGTTCAAAATATTGTTTTGGAAATCATCTTCAAGTCTGGAAAGCGCACGCAGTCAGCTTTCTGTGGCTGGACCGGCTTCTCTTCGACCAAACATGACCAAAAGCAGACAAACTTCCTCGAACTTGATCCAGGCTTCGCCCACCTTGTCGGACTTTCGAATCTTGCTCCCGTCAAACTGATTATTCATGCAAACCCCCCGGAGGCGCACGTTGTGCATCTGGAGCCTGTCTCGACCGAAGACTGGGCTGCCGTTGAGCTGCACGCAAGCCTACTCGAGACCACGATTCTCTCTCAAGTCAGAGCAGTGTCGACCACACACCCACTGACTCTCTATACTTCTTCCACTGCCAGCGCCACTTTATCTGTTGGGCGCATAGAACCCCCATTGGAGCAAGGCTTTCGTTTCGCAAAGCTCTCACCTCAAGCTGAGATCATTGTCGCACCAAAGCCCAGCAAACCTGCCAGGAGGCCAGCTTCAGTGCAGGATAAGAGAAGTATAGCTGGAAGCTCTCGGAGATCAGCTCAAGCACCTTCTAACTATACGATATTGCATTCCATTGCGCTTCCACACCCCTACTTTGAAAGTGACGACGACGATGATGATGAAATTCTCACTATCACTGATGACTCTCGATTAGCAGTCTACATCGACATCGAAACTGTGGTACCAGCTCTTCGAAATGCCCAATATGCTAGCATCTCCCTTGTCGTTCCTCCTTTTCTCACAGATGTAAAATCCCCACCGCCGCCCGAGAATGGCGACGGAGAGAGCTCATTGTTTCAGCTCGCTTCAAAGATCGTCGTCGAAGTTATCCCATCTCAATCACTACCACCAAATTTTGTCGCTATAACTTCTCGCACGGCAACCTCCCTTGGTATTGAGGATCTCAGAGTGCCGCACGTCATAAAAATTGATCTACCACCAAAGCCACTTTCTAAGCCGCCAAAAAAACTATTGTTGGTTCCATTTGCTGATCCGACTGCCAAACCAGATGTAAAAGTCGGCGGTACCAAACACGACCTTGATCCCGAATTGCTGAGGAAGATAAAATTGCTTGATGGGCCCGTGGTGAACAGACAGCGCGTTGGAAGAAACGATATTCTTCCTTTTGGTGGTTATGTTGAATTTGAAATGGCTGATGGTTGGGTCGTACCTACTCCATCGTCTATTATCGAATTGAAGAACGCTGTTACTCCTTTTGATGGGGCCATTATAGATCCGGTCACTCGTGCTGACATATCAGAACTACGCTTATATGGTGTAGAATACAGTCTCAAACTGATTGAGAAGGGTTTAAGACGCGGCGAAGGAGTCTTGCTTGCTGGCTCTAGTGGTTCTGGAAAGAGTGCACTAGTAGATCGTGTCTGTGACAACCTCGATAGGGATCTGATATGTATGCTACTTCATAATTTATAATCTAGCTCAAGACTTATACTAACTGCGTATAGATAACTTCCGAGTTCACTGCTCCGATCTTAGTGAATCCCGCTTACCCACTCTTAAAGATCGATTCCAAAAGTGGTTCGCGATGGCGTCTTTTCACGCACCCAGCGTCATCGTCTTCGAAGACATCGATCTGCTGATTCCCGAAGAGCTCGAGCATGTGGATGCTTCACGCACAAGACTCCTTGCTCATATATTTTGTGGATATGCCGTTTCATCTTCTCGGTGTCGACAAGTCTCAGTTTTGGCTACTGCATCCGCGAAGGATTCTGTTCATTCTACCATTGTGTCCGGACACGTACTGAGCGAGGTCGTTTCTTTGAAAGCTCCCGACAAAACAGTTCGCAGGCAGGTCCTGACCGAATTTTTGCGAAGACAGGGGTTAGATGACAATGAAGAGATTGATATATTTTCAGTCGCTGACAAAGCTGAAGGATATCTTCCCGGTGATCTCCGTATCCTTACAGATCGCGCAAAGCATGAATCCCTCGTTCGCTATTTTGATGATCCCTCGACTCCGGCTGGATTTATAAATACTGACTTCAATCGTGCGCTAGCTGATTACACTCCGGCTTCGTTGCGAGGGGTAAATCTTCAGACGCCTTCAACGACATGGTCTGACATTGGGGGCCTTCACGAAACAAAGCGTGTTCTTCTTGAAACTCTTGAATGGCCGACAAAATATTCTGCAATATTTGCTTCCTGTCCTCTACGTCTTAGGTCGGGTTTATTGCTATATGGCTATCCTGGCTGCGGAAAAACTTTTCTTGCATCTGCTGTCGCTAGAGAGTGCGGACTGAATTTTATTGCCATCAAAGGGCCCGAGATTCTGAATAAGTATATTGGTGCTTCAGAGAAGAGTGTTCGGGATCTCTTTGATCGTGCACAGGCTGCGAAACCGTGCATTCTCTTTTTTGACGAATTCGACGCTATCGCGCCTAAACGTGGCCATGACAGTACCGGAGTAACAGATCGCGTGGTGAATCAAATGCTGACGCAGATGGATGGTGCTGAAGGTCTAGACGGAGTTTATGTTCTTGCTGCAACTTCTCGACCTGATTTAATTGACTCAGCGTTATTGCGCCCTGGCCGTATTGATAAGAGCCTGCTTTGTGATATGCCTAATTTGGATGAACGTATTGACATTCTAAAAGTTTTGGCCTCAAAAATGAAGATTGACGAGGATGAAGTCGATCTGTATGACGTGGCTTCTGTCACAGAAGGCTTTTCGGGTGCAGATTTGCAAGCTCTGGTGTACAATGCGCATCTGGAGGCTATCCACGATGTGGTCGACGGTAAAATGCCGACCGATGCATCACCTTCCAACGCTTCGTTGAATTACTCTCAAGAACCCGAGTACTTTGAGATCTTGTACGACGACAAAGGAAGTGGAAAAAGGGTTAAAGATAATTCCCCGCACGCAAATCTACGTATCCGTTCCCTATTTCGGCATCCAGCAGATGCTACTTCGACAGGTTTGTCTACCGCCAGCAACTTCAGTACGCCCGAAATTGTAATATATCGCAAAAATATGACGAAGGCACTCGAGACAACGAAGCCGAGTATCTCCCTGAAAGAGAGGTCTCGCCTTGCTGCCGTATATCATGAGTTCATCTCAGGCCGAAGCGGTGACATGCCCAGCGGGACAGCCAGTATGGATATTGGCGGCCGGGCCACATTGATGTAGCATAATTTTAGTTATAAAGATTCTAGATTAATATGAATATTTGGTACAACATGTATATTAGATTAAGGAGTGTCTGTTATAAATGAAAGTACAGGTAATGAACAAAAAAACTCCCGATCCCCAACTTAGCTCAAGAGAAATGATGGGACTAAATGCAAATCAAAACGCGCCCAATGCATAAAACACTATAAAACGAACGCCAAAAATCAATTCCAAACAAAGCCATAGAAAATGATCATCTATAATTTCTCATACTCGTTAAACCTTTCCCTCTGGTTTTCTTTTCAATTCCGAAAATAGGGCTGCGGGTGACAAATTCTGAGGCATTAACTGCTCCGGTGATTCATACACTGTAGGGAACGGCTCATACCCATCGGCCTTTCGTTGAAAGTAAGATACCATGTAAGCTGTTCCTATTAGCACAAACATGATTACCAGTGCGATTGCAAGCGATATTAATACAACGTAGCCCGCCTTCATGTGATGTTCTGTACAAGTCAGTTAGCGGCATGCGGACATACATGTGAATTCAAAAAGGAAATTACCGTTGTGGCTAGCTGCAGCTTCAAGCTCTGCAATCGATGCTTGGACTTGCGTAAACATCGTATACACAACACCAGACGACCCATCTTCTCTAGAAGTAAACACAAATGGTGTCCATTTGGTTCCGTCATAAAACGCTGCAGACGCGGAACCAAACTCAGATAGAATCAGCGATCCCATAACCAGAAGCACCATATTATCTGGAATTATGGAAGATGACGACGATGAGCTGCCTCTTTCTAAAGGAAGTAACTTAATATCATATATCACTGTTCCATCGTCAAGTTCTGCACCTAGATCGATCCAGGAGCTTCCGTTGTAGGCACGCAAATAGCTTGAATCGTTACCCGCCATTGTGCCCGCTACAATAGGATCTGACATGCTATCGGTGGCAGTCACAAATACATCGACAGGGCCCGGGAGTTCGGACGACATTTGACCAAGCATATCCCAAGACAATGAGCTAAAATCGTACTGCGCAAGATAGCTCTTGACCTCTGCGCCCGTTGTCATATTTCCTGCTACAACGAGTCTGTCGGAATCCAAAAACGTAAGAGCTGTGATATTCCCAGTGACACCGCGGGTTACCGAAGACCAGGTATTGTTAATCATGTCATATACACAGAGCCCATCACAAGCCACATCACCTGCATTCGAGAAAGATCCACCAACAATCACGGCGGACGTTCCTGGACGCACAACCGCCGCATTGACTTGAAGCGACTCTCCTGATAAAGCATCGGGCTGACTATCTGCAAATGACTGTGTGTTTAAATCCCAAATTGCAATACTGCTGATTTCGTTACCATTGACTTGGGTAGAAAACGCACCACCAAGAACAATTGAATCATTATTGTAATTGCAGAGACTAAGAATGGCCGCATTATAATCAAATTCATCTTCGCTTATTCCATACTTGATTCCATCATCATTATAAACGATAAAATTATTGAGTACATTGCCGGAAGTATCATTGGCCGAGAAGACACCACCGGCGGCAGAAAAAGTAGTGCCATTTCGTGCGAAATATTCCACCGTGTAAATTGCACCTGCCGTAGACGAAAGTGGCTCCTCTAACCGTTTTGAAAGGCTTGACTCCATAGTATCTTCGGGATTGCCAAACTCGAAGGGCATAGGCTCGAGTTCATAGTCGTCTCTCAGAATAACTCCACCAGATGTCCTCAAAGACTGGAATTTTAAATTTCCAGCAAGAACAAAGGACCCCTCATCGCTAGTAGTGGATGAGGAGGTGAACCCTGTGATATACGGCACCGCAAGTTTGGTCCTGCTCGCCCATTCTTGCAAAGATATGATCCACAATGCCAAGCCTGCAACCTGAAGGGATTCCACGGAGTTGTATCCATTAAGACTTGTAAATGCACCATTTATCGCAACTGCATCGTAGATCTCATCAGAGATATTGAGGGATAATTGCACTATATCCGTAACCGGGGCATTCACACCATTGCCGAGAGGGATCCAAGAATCATTTTCAAGAGAATATCGAGCAACGTAGGAGAGCCCTTCGATACTTGACGCATTATACATAGTCGAATTAAATTCTCCACCAACCACAACAACATCTCCAACAGCAGCAATACTGGAGACAATATCATTCAAACCGCCATTTCCATTGAGGACATCTCCGTCGGCATTTATAACCATAAAATTATTTATGCCCCGGGTTGAAAAGTTACCGCCAACAAACAGGTCGGAATCAACAACAGCCAGGGTCAAAATCTCCGCCCCATCATCTAGATCCTCGCTAGCTTCGTTAATTGCTGTCGAGTAAATTTCAACTGATGCTGAACTTGACAATGAAGTGTAGTTGCTCGAGTCATATTCAAACAAGCCATTCAAGCCTCCAGAAGTTGACAGCAGAACAAATTCGATCTTTTCAGCCACCAGCGTTAGATTTCCCGTCTGTCCAGCAAGCGGTTCCAAAGCGACAAATGGACGGAATGAGTCTGATATAGCATCAACATGGCCTTCATAAATAATGTCATATTTCTCATAAGCATTAGTCTGATAGAGAACCGTACTTTTCGAGTAGTCGCTATGTTTGGGATAAACGGTTACGTTGACTATTCCGCGTGCAGCGCAGGTGTTGTCTGCAGTACATCCAGGGGTATACATCAGAACAGAATAATTTCCTGGAACTTTAATATCTGGATAAAATTTGACCTTGACGTCTTCAAGTTCATCCGCAGAAAGAGTAGTGCTGATGTAAGCTGAGTTGTCATAGGAGATGGTGTCCCAATTACTGTCAGTGAATGTGGCAGTACTATATTCTGAGAGGCCACATGAGGTAGGTTCGTTGTATGAGTTGACGGCATAGGTTAGGATTCCTAAGAATTGGGTTAGTATCATTTGCAACAGAAATAAATGAGTCAAGGTCTCCGCTGAAAGGAACTTTACTTACGTTCCTGATAGAGCTCCACTTGAGACAATCCCGCGCCATCTCCATAATAATCCAGTAAATGCAGGCTGAAGCTAGTAATCCCAACTACATTGACAAACTCAAAGTCAGTGTACTCTGCGGTGGAGAAATTGGCCAGCGGACACCAGGCAGCGCAGTACTGGGTGGAGCCGGTTTCTGGATCGATATATGTGAGATTGAGGATGCCGTTTTGGGGCTCGGAGACAAATCGAAAAAGCTTTGTACCGCGCCCATCGACATCAGCATTACGCAGTCGCAGCTTAGTAGGATTGAATTCGTAGGCAAATTCTGCCGTCCAAACAGCCTCAGAGTTGTCTGCCGCCAACCAAGTGCTCTCTTCTGCAGTGGAGTTGTAGGTGCAGATGACTGAGCGCGGAGAATCGTACGATCCGTTTGAGTTTCCCTGCGCAGTGATAGAAGAAGATTGTAGATTGACAACCTGCAGTGCGGACTTTGAAAGCAATGAAAGCGAGTTTGAGGTAGAGGAGGAGTTAGCGACGCCGGTAAACTTGCCTCCAAAGACAATGTTGCTGTCACGGGTGACAATGGCATTGACGGGCCCACCACTGAAGCCGGAAAAGGGGACCTCGGACCATTGCTCAAGTGAAATGTCCCAAATAGCGACGCTATTAGAGAAATGGCCACCAAAGTAGACCAGGTCGCGATCCGAGTCGCAAAGGACGGCATTAACTGTGCCGGAAAGACCATCGTCAAGAGCAAAGACGTCGCTGGAGGTAAGGTCAACTCGGGCGACTGCCTTTGCGCGGACCGTGCCGACTTTGGTAAAGTTTCCGGCAATATAAAGACCAGAGTCAACATAGCACATAGACTTGACTATTCCATCGGTGTCAACAAGATCAAGGAAAACGTTTGCTTGAGAGACAAGTAACGAAGTTTCGTGGCTCTGCTCAGAAGAAGTTTTGGCGGTGAGCGACTGTGCACGCTGGCTGGCATATTGATACACTGAAAGACCAGAGAAATCACCGGATAAACCGACATGTCCGAGTGGTGTGAGGTCGATTTTGGGAAGGACTGCCGGAGTGAGGTCGAGGGCCGTGGCCGCTCGAAGTGTGAGTGCGAGCCCGAGGACGAGCAAGCGCATGAGTCTCTTTAGGAACCGAGACTCGAGTCTCGAGAAAAGACGTGTATACCAGTCACTACGGTACAGGGAAATAGCGAGAAAGAGAGTATATAGTGTAATATATCTAGATGAAAGCGAGTGCAAGGCTGGCTGCCTTTATTGTGCTGTGGTGGTGGCTGGCTGCTTGCTGACCTCGAAACCTTAAATAGCCTCACATCTAATCGCTTTGTTTTGCCTGTTGCTGCAGCAACCAAATTAAGAGATGATTATATCTGACTTAGGTAAGCAATTATTTTGTGTCTTTCTGAATACGGCGATAATAGTCAATATAATATATAAGTATCGCCAGATATCATCATATGCCGATATATGTATGTCTATGCTATATCTATAGGCAATACTAGAATTATACCCTTATCCATCTGCTGTTCCTGCTCGTTGCACATTCTAATGGCAGAACTGTCCTCTATCTGGGCGACTAAGCCTTGTGGCCCAGAGGTAGTGGCCAGTAAAGGCTCCTGCGGCAACTGCCAGCATAATCCACCCCTGTTTAATATTCATTAGCACTCAGAAATGCATTCTGAATAATGCAAGTGAATGATCGATAGTCATTAATAAGCAGTACATACGTTGTATGTCATGAAGACTAGCCTGTAGCCATAATCATTTGTAAGTCAGTATACTGATCTAAAATTTATATCTGCGCGCACAGAGGTCCTCTTACATTAAGAAGAAGGAATACAGGACCTGTACGCCGTATATGCCAGACTTGACTAGTCGCAGCCTCCTTGATCTGTCCCTCGGTCTGACGACTGTCGGACTCGGCAGGCTGTTTTCGCTTTCTAAATACAGCCTCTGTCAGTCTCATTTACACAAAACACGGACGCATAGGAACCAGCTTAATACCAGACGAACTCCAGATTCTCAAATACTCGTAGCCGACAGCCAGCCCCATCACGGCCAGTAGTGAGACTACAAAGCCCAATCCGGTGCGAATATGCCACCATTTGAATACAATGCATACATCCTCTGAGTCCCATGTGAACAGCATCTGCAAGAAAGTAGTGATTAGCTAAGTCAGGCCCGCTGCAATTCCTACTCATACATTCATCTTGCAGCTGCTCGTCGCGGCCGCCACATCAACAGAGGGAGACTCCATATCCTCCTTGCCGTGGTGCATCGAATGGTCCATTATTGCAGCGTTACTGGACAATTCAAACCAGTGTAAACAGCTCAAAAGCGTAGACTCGGCACAGCTCCGCAAAGCGAGCAATCGTTCATATGCCAGGCAGACGGCGAATAACTCGCATCCGTCCACCTTAACACCTTCAGTTTCCGCTTAGAGATATTGAGGGGACTTAGAATCCAGTACCCTAACCAGGCCCTCCTCTCTTCCGCCTCGAAATTTTCCCAAAGCCACATGAGAGCAGCATATAATTTTTTTGTTTATGACCTTATAATTGGCCATCCAATAACTTCGGGTTAATCATTGCTTGCACCTGCTAACTTCAGTGCAAGTTTCAGCTAGCTCTGCTCGGTGTAATTACTACGATGAGCGAAAACGGTTATATTGAAGCGACCCGTGAAGCTGGTATGTTGCTGTACTACATTTTCCCTCACCCTTGATCCACGCTAACATTAGTATATTATTAGACGCAGAGCGTCATCGCGAACGTGTCCGCGAGCGCGATCGAAGAGAACGGCATTCTGATCGCGATTACCATAGATCTTCTGAGCACCGCTCTGAGCGCCCTCATGAGCGTGAGCGCTATGACCGCGATCGCGAACATGGCCATCGCGACCACTCAGAGCGCTCTCGCTATAGTGACCGAGACCGAGATAGAGAACGTGATAGAGATAGAGATCGAGAAAAAGAGAGAGATCGCAGAGACAGGGACAGGGACAGAGAACGCGAACGCGAACGAGACAGATATCGAGATAGGCCTCGAGACCGAGATCGCGACCGCGACCGCGACCGCGACCGCGACCGTGACCGTGACCGTGACCGTGACCGTGACCACAACCGCCTTCGCCGTCCAACCGGCGCTAGCCTCGAGGCGTCTCTTGAATCTGCAGTTCCTATCAACGAGCGCAAGCGGCGCATGTCAATGTGGGATATCAAGCCAAAAGGCTATGAACAAGTCACTGCAGAGCAGGCAAAGCTTTCGGGTCTCTTCCCTCTCCCCGGCGCCCCTCGCCAGCAAAACTACGATCATGCCCGTATCCAGCCCCATCAAAATGGCCATGATGACGGTGAGAACCCGCTTGCAAGACAGCTTGCCGTCTCCGCCAGTCTCAGACCTAGCAATTCTCGCCAAAGCAAGCGCGTTCTTGTCAGCAATCTACCCCATATGGACAGCGAGCGCACATTTGTTGACTTTATCAACAGCTTTATAGGTTCGATTGCTTCTCCTGAACAGCGTCATGGTGATCCTCTGGCTGCTTGGCAGTTTAGCAATGATCAAAAGGCCGCGCTACTCGAATTTAAGACCACAGACGACGCCACAATCGCTGTCGCCTTCAGCGGAACTGAATTTGCTGGTTCACCTATCGTTATTGTTCGTCCTAAAGATTATGTCGTGCCCGACAAAGATCTCTCTATTCGTGAACCTGTGGATCCAAGTCGACTTCCGACTGCTGTCCCCGATTCTCCCGATAAAATTTCCATTGCCGACATTCCTCACTTCCTTGAAGAAGAGCAAATTCTTGAGCTTCTGAAAGAGTTTGGTTCTTTGAAGAATTTTGTTCTACTGCGCGACAAAGATACCGATGAATCCAAAGGTGTCGCATTTTGCGAGTTTGTCGATAGCCAAATGACCGATGCCGTATGCGACGGTCTCACAGGAGTTGAACTTGGAGATCAACCTCTCGTAGTAAGACGTGCCTGTATTGGAATTAAACAGCCTGCTACTGGCACTACTTCTATTGCATCAATGGCTGCTTTGGCAAACTCGATGGCGAGCGAGACATCGTCAACGCGTGTTCTGCAGTTGCTCAATATGATCGTTCCTGACGACCTCAATGACGATGATGAGTATGAGGACATTAAGGAAGATATTCGTGAGGAATGCGAAAAATTTGGCTCCATTGTTGACCTGAAGATTCCCAGGCAGTCAAGAGCAAATACAAATCCCCCAGGTGTTGGCAAGATTTTTGTTCGCTTTGAAGCTGCTGATTCATGTGAGAAGGCATTGAAAGCACTTGCCGGTAGAAAGTTCGCCGACCGTACCGTTGTTACAACGTTCTTTCCAGAGGTAAGATATTCTACCGAGTTACACGTTTTAATTTGTACGAGCTAATATAACTCCACAGGAAAACTACGAAGTCGAGGCGTTTTAAACGATGGATATTTCGACTGCAATTTAGAGGGAATTTACGCGCATAATTCGGACTACAACTACTTTCTTTGTCTTTTGTTATTGAGTACCGACTAGCTGGCTCTCTTGTTTATTATACCAGCGGTGGAAACATATAAGAGCTAAATCAGTAGCGGCGGAAGATTTGTATTTCGTTCCACAAAACTTTTTGTACATTTAGTGACTTTCTGGTTTTGATTTCACATGGACCACAATCTTTTGCAATTCAATAAAAAGTGTACTAATATGCAAGCACTTCTCTTAGTGGAAAAAATCTGGTACCGCACTACAGTGCACGAATCCGCTCGGCCACAGATTCGTCATACGAATGACGGACGAGTAAGTCATAGAGCTCGTCCGGCAGTTGTGGGACAAAGCTTACTGCTAAAGTGATGACTTTCCTCGCCTGAAGGGGAGGAAACGTGCGTAGTAATGACATCGGACTAATATTGCACGATCAGCTTACGATTTAGAGATGGCTGAGCCCGAGAATTAACATACCTTGGTGAGGCTAAAAGTGAATCGCGGATCAATAGCAACTGAGCAACTACTGCGAGAATATTCATGTGCGGTCCGAACGCAATCAAAAAGTCCCATAAGATTAGTACTTCGCTGAGTGGTGGTGTGCATGCCGACATTGTGAGTATCGCTGAGTAACGGTTAGCATCAAAAGTAATCAACGTCTTATCCCCGAAGAGTAATCATTAAGACATACAAGCAAATCCATAAAGTTCCGCTGTGAGCAATTTGCTCTTCAAATAAGAATAGAGTGTGGGATCAATGATCTGCAAGCACGTCTCAAATATCTTCAGTCCCAAATGTACACCGTCCAGCATGGGCTTGATATAAGTAGGACAGCAGGTATGCACAAAGGTATCGAACAATGCAAATGCTTGTGTCTCGCTATTAGATGTATAGAGGAATGGAGCTGCAAGAACGTTTAAACCTTGTACGTATAGTTCTGAAACTGCAATATTTCCAAGATCTGAGATATTGCTTAACGACTCTGAAGAAGAATATGATGTTCTGGATTGTGAAAGTTCAGATGAACGCGTGTTCTGAAATGATTCTCGTTGACTATGCCTAGCTTTCTCAAGCTTCTGCTTTGAATAATATGCGTCCCATCTCAGCCATGCCAGTGCATTCAGGATTCTAATCAAAGACGTTTCGGACACCCGGCGCTGAAAAAGAATATCTGTTGTAAGTGTTCTAAAGGTATCATTTCTAATCTTTGAGTATGCAGGTGATGCCCCCCGATGAATCAGAGTTATATAATTCTTTGCTTGTGATGGTGAGACTTTGAGGAGAAGACTCCAAACGTAGGGTCTGTAAGTGCAAAAATCCTAATAAAGACTCCGTTGTCAGACCAAACTAAACAAAACAAATAATCACCACCAGAAATGTGCTTACGCTTTCTGCATCATTGGCGAGACCTTGTGTGAGAACAAGATACCGCAGCTCTGATAAACCCTGGTCAATCACGATTGGAGGCTTCCGCAAAGCGGACTCTATCTGATCTCGTTTTCTATGTGTATTCCTCCGCATAGTCCCTATGGGCATGATGTAGTGTCCAAAGTTTATGCAAATCTGGCAGCGACTCCAGATATGCAGATGCAGACGCGACGTGCTGTTGTGCTTTCAAAAAGTAAACAAGCTGGTGGTGAGGGGTGATTTATAGAGCTAAGGGTGTGGTGTCGCTACTGAAGGCTTCACTTTCCATCACGGCACTGATACCATCGGGTCATAAATAATTTTTGGTACCGTTATTTATGCTGGTTTGGAGAGATAATATTTGACTTGGAATAACGAAATATCTTCTGGAGCAGATTAGAAGGAGCTATGCCAGATCCTAGCCAGCTGCAGCAAGGCGACCACCCGCTGCACCAAGCCGTAAACGGACCCAGTGGGCAGCACCTACCGCATCCAGCTCAACAGATTGACAAAGCTGAGCTAGCTTTATACGAACGGTTGAAGAAAGAGCATCGAGATATGATGTCTAAAAAGCGAGTTCTGGAGAAGAATGTGGTATGTACGCTAATGCGCCATTCTCACAGTTATTCAAGTGCTGATTGACGAATTGCAGAGCATTATCGAGGATCAGATATTCAAATTCGAGGGCGCATACTTGGAAGACACACCAAACGGCAATATAATTAAAGGTTTCGACAACTACTTGAAAGCTGGCACTACTAGTTCGTTGCACGGGAGTAGTAATACGACGAAACGGCGAACAATGTACACGGATAGTGACAGATTATTTTCGCTGAGCTCGTGCACTTATACAAAGGTTTGATATATTTAATGCATATGAGTAACCTATTACCTACTAACAGAAGTAAATAGTCGCTCCAAAAAGAGGCTGAAGCTCACGACGATGCGGCGAACGGCAATCAAAGCTCTGCTCCACCGATGGCGTCAACGTCGAACAAGGTTACTACAAACAAGAAGAAGAAGAGAAGGAAAGATGATCACTCAAGTTCAGACTCAGATGAGTCACCGGCTCCGTCAACCTTACCAAAGAGACTGAAATTGCAGGTTAAGTCTGATGACTAGTGTCAGATAGACGGTTTGGGATGGGTAGTACGATAGGTTGGGTTTAGGCGCTTAATGATAGTCTACGAAATATAATGGCGTTTTGCCAATTTCAAAATTTATTGAGCGTAAATTTTATTCCAACAGATTACTCCAGCAAAGCTTGCTCTCATAGAATGCTACATCTTAAACAGTGATTCCTTTTTCGATTGCATCCTTCCGTTCTTGCCATACAGTCTTTCCCGAGCAACTGCAGACAGTCTTTTCATTCTCCCATACACCTGCACTCCTAGCGATTACGCCAGCGACATCTTTCAAAAACATATTCTTACACTCGGCATCTTGGCCCACAACTAGCGCACGACCAATCATCGACCAGATGGGTAGATTCTCTTTGACCAGAAAAGCCTGACCTGTTCCACTAGCATCGGTAGCGACCTCACCCAAATAACGATAGATACCACCGGTGCTTAGTGGTCCGTGTGATATATCGCCAGCTGCACGTATGGAAGCATAGTAAGTCGACGTTGGTGTCATTCCGGTCAATGTCAGGTCGACAAGAGTACTGGTTGGTGAAGCTACGACTAAACGAGCAAGACCACGAACTGGCGACGCAGCCATGTCGGGCTCATAAGTTTCAAGGATACAGACTGCCGAGGCTGTTCATGCATGTTAGACAGATACATGGAGGAAGAGCGAGGAGCAAGACGGAGAGTGAACATACTGTTAGGCTCGCCAGTTCCACGAACGATTGCGTCGCGGCCCGTGCTCTGGATGGCATGAACTATGCGTGACGGCGGAGCTGAGTACTGAATGTCAGAATGAGAACACGGTGAGGGTGCTAGATTTTGACGACGTACCGCTTCCTTCGACAGAGACTAGCTGCTTAGCGAGATCGAAGCTTACAGAGCTTATACCTGAATTTACGACAAGAGGTAGGTCAGAATATATGCCGGTGCGTAGTAGATTCGGACAAGGCCAGAGGAGTAGAAGCTGTACCGTTGACTGTTTTGAGGGCGCCATCAATATCTTTGGTGCAGTCCTGGCAATGCATAGGCACTGCGAACACGGTCTAGCGAGCAGTCAGTTCACTCTATGATCACAATGAGAGTAGAGTTGCGGACGAAACAGTTGTCGTACTTTCAAATTGAGGGACATGGCGTAGATAGAGTAGTTGATCTATCGAATTACCAAGGTGGAGAGATAGGCGATATTCCTAAAGCTCAGTGATCTTATAATTATAGCGTGATTATAAATAATAGTGGAAAGCGCGCGAACTTGCTCATCGCTGACGTTGCGGCTCAATTTTGTATCCCGGTTCATAAAATACTCACGTGGCTAATAAGATTATTTCCAATAAATAGAAGGAGAACATATAATTTACAACCAATTAACATATCTATTAACGTATCTATTTATTTCTTGCCGCTATATCACTAGGCATACTACGCGATATCGCAATTAAATCTAAATAACCGTTTATTCTATAATTTTGACACTACTGGCATCTATATCATCCACTATATCTAATAACTATATCCACTATATTCGCTATATCCACTGTATCGATTATATCCACTATATCCACTATATCCACTATATCCACTATATCCATTGTATCCACTTCATCCACTATATCCACTATATCCACTATATCCACTATATCCACTATATTCTATCCGCTATATCCACTATATTCTATCCACTATATTCTATCCACTATATTCTATCATAGTCTTGCTACCACACCATATCCAAGCACTTAATAGCCTTTCGACTTATCCAACCAATTCGTTACTGGCTGACCCTCTCGGATCTGCTTGATATTATGAATTGCAATATTGGTAACTCTATCCTCATACGCATCAACATGGCCGCTCAAATGAGGGGTGACCATAATGTTCTTCACCGAGTACAGTTTATGTCCCTCGGGCAATGGCTCAGGATCAGTGACATCAAGAGCAGCTCCGTCAATAAGGCCGGTCTCAGCGGCCGCGATCAAGTCGTCCGTGTCGACGAGCCCACCCCTAGCAATATTGATAATATAAGCGCCTTTAAGCATCCGCAAAGTTTTCTTGTTAATGACTTTTGTGGTCTCGGGAGTGAGAGGAGCAGAAATGACAAGCACATCCATATGCGAACTGAAGAAATCATCCATATGTTCAAGACCCGAAATCCATGTGTCAGGAATACTTCCATCAGGATCACCTGAGCCAGGAACAGCGACTTCAATGCGCTCCTTTTTGGGGGGATTAGAAAATGAGAAGGCAGTGATTCTCATGCCGAGGCCCTTTGCTATCCGAGCCGTTTGACGGCCGATAGCACCATAGCCAAAAATGCCCCTGTCAGAGGATGGGTTAGAATTATAATATATGAATTTCAAAATCAAGGGGCCTCACATTGTCTTTCCCCATTGATCTATGACACGGCGAGGAAAGACCGAATCATCTCCCCAGATCTTCTGCTCTTGCCAGATAGGGTATTGAAGGGACTGGTGGAAGTGAGTGAGCATCATCAGTATGACGTACTCGGCGATGACGGGTCTAAGAAAACATCGTCAGCTGGAGAATCCTATCGCAAGAGTGAGAGAGCCACTAAGAATGAACAGACCCATGAGTACCACTGGCTGTGGCATAAATGATCTTGTTTTCAGCTTGGAAAAAAGGCTTATTCACAATGACATTCGAGCCGGCGGAGAACAGCTGGATATACTTGAGCTTAGGAGAGGCTTCAGGAGAAGGTGGAAGCATCGTTCCGGAAACCAGGACAGTCGTTCTCGCCCATTCCTCGGCCGTGACCTCACGGGTAGGTTTGCTTCTGCCTCCGTAGCCGTCGCCTTGGATGACAGTGAGGGAGCCGAAGAAGGGCAGGGACTTGAATGCCTCGTAGGCGGAGGAGTCGAAAGCGCCAGGGTTGATGACAAGAAAGTGTTCGAGGTCGTCAGCCATGGTGAATGTCGCAAACAATCCACGCAATCAGCACCAAAGAGAGTGTAGTGCTTGAAGAAGCCACCAGCTGATGGCAGACTGCGAATATGAAGATAGGTGTTGTGTTAGTCATCTTCTGATTAGCCTCGGACTTTGCTGCCGAGCCTCGCCGGAGTTGAGCACGAGCCGCATTACAAAGTGATGACTAAGGTTTGATAATATCCAATTTGCACGGGTTGTTGACCAGCTGCGGTAGACAACGTAGGCAAGTCGTGCGCGGACATCTGCTGTATAGCATATTACAACTACGCATGGTCTAGGGGGAAAATTATGTATCTTCCGGCGCGCAGCCGTCCGAGAGACTTTGGGATCAATAAACGCCTACGTATTCTTTGAACACTGCTAACCAAACCTTCCTGCGGCGCCATCAGCTCGCAGCCTCGACGCGCCAGCAACGTACTAGTCCCTAACGAGACCCGACCCGTGTTTACTGTCAATCGCAGACGCGCTGCTGGTCAAACTCCCGAGCACCAAGCAATTGCCAGCTGTCTCCGCGTGTTGCGATATTCCTGGCGAACTTCGCCGCGGTCGCGCCATGTGCAAGGACCCTCGTTATCATGGCAAGGGTCAGGGTCCTCTTCTATCGGCCAGCACATCAACAGTCTACACGACTAGTCCTCCCCTCCGTCGCATCTTCCTCTCCGGCCACACCTGCTTCTGTCGCTAGCTGTTCCTCTGCTAGCCTCAGTCGCGATGACTCTGCCTACGCCGCCTCTTGAGCACCAGCACCCCGTCGGCCCCGTACGATCCAACCTGCTGACTGCGTCTCTCGACGGCCTGCCCCCTCTCGTCCTCGGCGGTGCGCAGTTCAACCACCAGTACAACACGGATCCGTTTTCGCTACCGGCAAAGGCTATCATTAGGCGATGTTTTGACGCCGGCGTGTGCGCTATTGGTGCGTGATCGCTGCTCGTTGGAACTGTCTTCTCTTCCACAAGCTAATTTGCACAGATACTTCCGCCTACTACGGGCCCTCTGAAGTCATTATAGGTGAGGCTCTCGCTGACCCTGAAATCGCATCGCTCTATCCTCGAGATACCTATTTTATTATCACCAAGGCTGGCCGCATTACGGAGTCTCAATTTGACTACTCGCCGGCATGGATGCGCCGGTCCGTCGATCGCAGTCTCCAGCGTCTGCACACTACTTATCTCGACGTAGTGTACGCCCACGATGTCGAATTTCTGCCTCTAGAAGACACTCTTGAAGGTATTGCCGAGCTCTTCAAAATGAAGGAGGAAGGTGTCATTCGAAACGTTGGCATCTCTGGCTATCCTGTCCCTGTACTTGTCATACTGGCGAAACTGGTTCAGAAACGTCTCGGGAAATCGATCGACATCGTTCTCTCATACTGCAATTTTACTCTTCAGAATCGACGACTGAAAGACTCACTCAACGACTTTTATGATGCTGGTGTCAAAAAGGTTCTCAATGGCAGCCCCCTCAGCATGGCATTGCTGCGCTCTCAGGCTCCACACGCCTTTCATCCGGCAAGTGCTAAATTGAAAGAAAAGGTCGCACTCGCGGCAAAGTATACCGAATCTGAAAATGTGGAGCTGGCCGATCTGGCTCTACGATATGCTTTACGGAATTGGAATGGAACTACAGTAGTCGGCTGGAGTAATCTTAAGGAGGCAGATGCCGGCATACAGGCATATTGGGATAGCAGGAACAAGGAGATGCAACGAGAGGACGACCTGCTTGCGGAGCAAGTCATTAATATTCTAGGTGAATTTGTAGATGAAGTGTGGGTATCAGGTTTGGCACAGAATTATGACTACGTGCTATAGCCTGGATGTTGTATTAAGAACGGAGATGAGTGTATTGATAGACAAAACTACTGTTGAACGTCATTGTTGTATTTAATGTAATTGCATTTATAAATATATATATATGTGCCATATAACCCTCTCAGAGTACCGATACTCTCAGTTCGTAACGACACTCGCCCCATTGTTACTATTCGTGCTTGCAATTCTACTGAAAATGCGTTAAAACCAGCAGAGATCAATTCAGATTCTCCAGCAACGATCTTATCAATGAAGGGTGTGGACCGTTATTGCAACGACAATTATTCAGCGTAATTAAATACGGTAATTTGCCCACATAAGTGAAGTTCTCGCTCTTCGTACTCTCTACTCGTTCAGTCAGTCACGGCAGACTCTGAGTCTAAACGAATTCTGCAGAGCGCAACCCTCAGTGTCTCGAGCTCAGACTCCTTGTCACCGAGAGTCTTCGCCATCTCGGCCAATCTACGCTTAAGAGTCTCATTCTCTTTGCGAAGTGAGGTCAGGTAAAGATCGTCGGCAGAGGAGAGCCCTGAGCTGGACTCGACTGAGCGGCGGGAGGAGCTACGGCGTTGCACCTGAACTGCGCTCTGATCAGACGGCCCAGCAGCGCGTGACATTGACAGCGAGGACGACGAAGAATCGGTCCGTCGATGGCGTGGAGACGGCGCTATAGGTGAGCGGGCGCGTTGGTGGGCCGAGGATGTCAGCTGGGTCTGCTCTTCGCGCAGCAATGAGAGCTCGCGTTGTAGACGGTTGACGATGGCCTCCTGCTCTTTCTCAAGTGCGTCGTAGATCTGTACCGACGATGGCCGTGACGGAAGTCGGACGGGGAGTTGAGGAACAGGGGCTGTAGTGCCTGCATCTAGCACTGTTGACGCAGACGTGGCCACAGACTGGAACGATGTCCGGCGCGAGGACGTGGCTGATGATGTAGGCGAGAGAGGCGAACGCGAGCGGAAACGCCCTCGAGCAGTGCTCATATTGCCAGATCAGGCAGTCGTGATAATCAAATAGAAGATCAGTTCAATTGCGTTAATCGTATTTGCTAAGATCTTCTTGTACGATTTCAGAATGCGACACTCAGAATTCTGCGCATGTTTTGCTGATCATCGAATTAGTGATGACCATTCATGATCGCGTTGGGAGTTCTGCGTTTGGTAATATGTTTCTAAGCCAAACTTGCTCTCATTCTGTCTCCTCTCCACGTCTGACATCTATTCTCCGACGCTCATACGCTTTCGTATTATTGCGTCACATATTCCGCAAAAGAACTATATTTTTATATTATACCACTCCTCGCAATGCCCGACGATTTGAGGGTAGCTCCAGAAGAGAACGGGGTTGTGCGCAGCAAAACAGATCAACACAATATGCCAAAGATAATGATGATGGGACTACGGAGGTAAATCCTCAACTGCTTAATCTTGTCTCCAAGTTCCTAGAATTAATAGATTATGGTACCTATAGGTGCGGCAAATCTTCTATCTGTCAGGTCATGTTTCATAATATGCAACCGCTCGATACGCTTTATATAGAGAGCACTAGTCGGCCAACCACTACAGTGTTTAGGTATTTTTTTCAATCTTCTTCGGGTTTGCTGTTTTCAATTCCAACACTTTCTTTTAGTTCATTTATCGACTTTTCTGTGGTCGAGCTTCCGGGTCAAACAAGTGTGACTGATTCCAATAATGATGAATTGGAACAGCTTTTTATTGAGAGCGGTGCGCTCATATATATCATCGACAGCCAGGTAATTGCGACTGCATCTATTTTTTTTGTTGCAAGCCATCTCAGATCTGACTTGTGTATTTTTGTTGTCTTTAGGATGAATATATCAACTCTCTTGCAAACCTACATTCCATTATCCTACATGCAATTCGAGTCAATCCGCAAATTAATGTCGAAGTCTTCATTCATAAAGTTGATGGCTTAAGTGAAGACTTTCGACTAGATGCGCAAAGAGATATTACGCAGCGTGTGACAGATGAACTTCTAGATGATGGCCTTTTAAACGTTCCTCTTTCATTTCATCTCACATCGATATTCAATCACTCAATTTACGAAGCCCTCTCAAGAGTTGTTCAAAAACAGATTCCACATTTAGCGACATTGGAGAATTTGCTAAATGTTGTGTGCCAGCACTCTGGAATTGACAAAGCCTTCTTGTTTGACATTAAGTCCAAAATTTTTGTGGCAACTGATTCGAGCCCAATGGATGTTCCTACATATGAGATCTGCACTGACTTTATTGATGTCACTGTTGATATGAACAGTCTTTATACAATTGGAAACCCTCATGAAGATTCAAGTCTCAAGGTTTCTAATGACAGCCCCGAGATCTCTAGTCATGATATTGGGGGTAATAAGAGTTTTTCAGACAAGTCTAGATCAATTGGATCCACTACGCGGCTCAACAATGGATTAATTTTGTATTTGTGCCAAATGATTAAGGGCCTTGCTCTGGTGTGCTTGATGCGAAAGGAAAGCATGCCCAAAATGGCATTAGTGGAATACAATATTGAATTTTTCCGCAATGCTCTCAAGCAGCTACAGCAGTTGACCTAGCTAGTTGTGCCTTATTTTGATAGCATCCAATAGAACCATCAATTCTGAACTCAATTTCAAAATATTCAGGAGTGAGGAAAAGTAAAATTAAGTCATTCATAATATTGTAGTGTAGTGAAGGAGCAAATTTTGAGCCATATTAATAAGTATAATATTTTGGTGTAGTTGGTTATCACTTATGCAATTGGAGTGATCAAGTAATATTTGAATGAATACTATATTAGACATGAGATTACTTGCTGTCCCACCTACTGGCAGGTAGGAAGGGCTACTCATATAGACAATAGCAAGTGGCAATAGCACTACCAAATCATAATTTCTCCTTTTGCTGCCTTTTGCTGTAGGACCTGAGGTGACTATGTTCACTAGGTCTATATAGCACATAGATCATGTAGTTACCTTCAATATATTCCCTTTGCTACTTTCATACTTCAATCATATGTTTACATGTCCAGGTTTTCCTGCTCATGTTTGAATGACCAGGGAAACCAGAGAACAGGAAAACTTGGACAGGTAAATGAGAATCTTGAAGAGTGAGATTGAACATATTATAATGGACTATGTTAACCAGTGACCAGAGGAGTCAGGTCTTTCAGCATATTGTTACTGGTATAATCATGTCTGCCTTCTCTGCATCATGCTGGCAGTGTTATTGGAGCCTCCTTGTGCAGGACTATGTCATCATCCATGCTTCCTCAAGGCATGAATGACCAGTCTAGTATGATCTGGTGTTGTTGGGGTAGAGGATAGTGTTGAATGACCTGAGTTCTCTGCATTACATGGTTCAAATAGTTCATTATAATCAATCTCATACCTCAAAATCTCAGTTATATGTCCAAGGTTTCCTGCTTATTTTATATCCAGTGATTCTGGCTTCAGTATCTGTAATCTAGCATGTTGCTTTGTATAAGCTTCCCCAGCTGTAATGGGATCATTGTAGGAGCTCATGGTTGCTGAAGAAAAGAAGGAAGAGGTAGATTGTATGTTGCGATGAGGAAGCCTTTTCAGGCTCAAGGGGATTAAAGGGAGTTGACATCTGATGATATTATTTGCTGTTGTTGTTGTATTGTTGTTATTCTTATTGATGTTGTTGATACATCTGAAGAGAGAGGGAGACAGGACCTCCTTGTTGAGATGTGGAAGCCTTTTCAGCTTCCAGGGGATCCAAGGAATTAGACATCTTGTGGGAGTAGCTTGACTGATGATATTATTTGCTGTTGTTGTTGTATTTC